>AYEL01047674.1:0-22549 GCA_000484575.1 Olivierus martensii
TTGTAATTCAAGGGCTAGATTTTGGCTAGTATATTTGGATTTATTATTAATACATTATAGTAAGTATTTATTTACATTATTTAGTCAAATAAATAACCCAAAACAATATAGTAAAATATCAGTGGGACATATATGTCCTATACCTTTCTCTCTCTCTCCTCTTTCGGTGACATTACAAAAAATATTTTTGATTAATTCAAGAACTATCTCAAATATAAATAAATGAAAAAATTGGTAGTGAAAAGGTCATACTTATATTGTCTAAGTATTTACTAATAATTTATTGATACTTATAAGGAAGTTATTTATTTTTCCATCATCAAGTTTTATTCTCTTTTATAGTACAGGAAAGTTAATTAATTCTGGATATAAAATTTCCACCTATTAAGTTCATATAGGATTCACAATATTGATGAAAATTTTAATACTGGTATTTTACTATTTTTAATTTATGAAACCAGGATACCAGTATTCTAAAACCAAATATTTTTTTCAATAAATTTTATTATAATTATGAAAATGATTTAAAATCACATTTTTATTGCAATAATAAATACCATATTCTGACAAAAAATTATAAATACAATTAATCTAAAAACAAAAGTACATATATATTGATACTGTAAATTTTTATTTTATTTTATTTAAGAATAAAAATACTGAATGTATCAAAATCTGAGAATTATGACACATTCAGGATTTATATTGCATGTAAGAATCCCTCAATTGCAAAATCAGTAATACTCAAGATATTAATTTGATATTGCCTTCAAGCAGAAAAAATTTAATTTCTCTTTTAGGAAAGAATTGAATAAGCTAAAAATGTTATTTACAATAACATTTTTGGCTTATTTAACCCTCTTCAGTTGTCTAACTTATACACAAATTATGCTGAAAAGGTAGATAACTGAAGATGACTGAATAAGTCAAAAACATTATTATATATAATCAAAAATAATTAAATTAGATTTATTTTGCTTGTAAGTTGCATTGAGTTAATGACTTAAAGATAAAAAGCAAAAGGATATAATCTTAATGATTTATTAATAATAATCTTTATTTATCTAGTGTATACATTGAATATAGTAGTAACCCTATAAAGCATGAAGACTTGCACAGACAAAAACTTTCAGATTATCATAACACATTTAAAGACTTAAAACAGAATAAAAAAAAGTGTGTTATATTTAACCAATTTTGACTAGAACAATTTCTCAAAAGTGATCTCTCTATGGATCTTGTTTTTAAGAAAAACAAACTCACAGACTCCAATACTAAATTATTTAATCTTTCATATCATAGAAATAAAACTAATCTATAGATTGAATTAGAATCTTATCTATATTTTTTCATGAAGATATGATTATGATTCATTAATTTTTATTTAAATGATTTTTTTGTACTTTTTATATAAAGTTCTAGGACCCCTGTAAATATGTTCTCCAAACCCTGGTGTTTGTGGACATTTTGAAAAACACTTGAGTAAGCAGGGGGATATGCATAAATTCATGAGGCTGTGATTTTTTTTGGAATGATGAAATCAAAAAGTAGTAGTTATTTGTTAATTCTTACAATATGAATTTATTAATAATTTTAATGTCTTCTTGTCAAGAAGGTCATCAAAGATGCAGTAGTTACTAGAGGTATGCAAGTTAAGATGATATTCCTGATAGATTTAAGCTGAATTTTCATATTTATGAATTAATCTGTGTAAATATAAAGAGGACATACCCAAAATATATTATTATTGCATAATTAATGATACCTAAGATCATTACATTAATCCAAATTCTGCATATATTATTATTATATGCATATTATTTAAGTTGTATCAGATGAGATATATAATTTAATTTAGTTTTCCAATAATCATATCTATTTGATATTTAAAATTACCCATATTGTCAATGATTTTATAACCTTCATTGAATAAATCATAAACAATTATATTCAGATCCTATTTTGTGTCAGATCCTATTTTGTTTCTTCAAAAATGTGATATAGACTGAAATGACACAAACTAAAATAATAATTTCCATAAAAATCTATTGAAATATGGAAGACAGAAATACCAGTTCCCTATTTGCAACAAACAGAAAATTCAGAGAGACATCCACAGTATGTACAATACTCTTTATATATGGAGGAGAAACTGAACAATGCAATGTACTGCTACTAAAGGAAGAAGAATTTTCCCTATGGTATAAAGAATAAAAAGGTGTAATGATGCATGTATCTCTTCTACTAGGCACCATATTGATGATGTAAAGATGAATGAAGTAGCTTAGCACTCTAGATTCGATAAATTAAATAAAGAGTGTGTGTTTAGATAAAAATATTTTAATTTCAATGTAAATGTTTATTTACAAAATTTTCATTACATCATATTGTGTTATATTTAATTACACTAATAACAATAAGAAAACTGGGAATATCACATTATGAATTTCTTAAAGATGGCAAGTATCAAGATAAATGGATTTCATTGGTATTTATATATTTTTTACATACATACTTTTGTGACACATGTATTGTGAGCAGTAATTGAACTACATGATGTAAGTTATTGTGTTACCGAAGGAAAAACAATTCCTGGCATGACAAAAATATAAAATTTTAAGAGTCAAAGCAAAATATTGTCTTAATTATTTTATGAACTTATATACATGCAACTTTGAAAAATTCAAAGTGGGGTCTGGATGTACTTTTTAAGTTAATATCGAAAAAACTGGCATTTCTATATCAATATAAGTATCTGAATATAAGAAAATGACTAGGATCCTGTTTTTCCAATAGAGAGATCCAGAATCCCTGGATCTCTATTATAAAGCCCTAGGTTCACATTCATGTTTAAATAAAATGGGAATTTTATAAGTTTGTGAATAATTTTTACTTTATGATGTTAGTAACAATCTGATTTTAATGTTTTTTGATAGTATAGAATTTTTTAATGAGTTCCAATAATATATTTGATATTTATATAAATTGGATATTATTTATGCAAAATATTTGTGACAAATAAATATATATGCATAATCTATAATCATAATTATCTATTCTCATTATAAAATGGGAAAGCTTGAAAGTTGGCCTAAATGACCTAAAGTTTGTTTACAACAGATCAAAATTTGTAAATTTCTGTTTTACTTAAAAAAAAATATAAAACAAATAATCTTCCAAATACATAAGTTTCTAATTAAGTGCAAAAATTAATACAGAAAAAAATTTAGATAAATCAATAAATGTTGAATTTTTGGCTCATTATTCTCATTTTAATATTTTTCTTTATAAAAGTTTTATTTTTGACTTACCCATATTTTTATAAGTAAGTTAAAATCATAGATATATTAATAAATATTAGAAGATTTATACTATACAATTATTATTTTTATGTGAAAATTTCTTACTAAAACTGTTTATATTTTAATAAGAATTATATTAATGGCCTCTCTTGATTATTTTGTTATGATGATGATCTATAAATTATGAAAACTGATCAATAATCTATAAAGCCTACATTAATTAAATTATGCAAGAAAATTTATATTTAAATTTCAGTTTTCTTTTTAAAATTTTATAGCATACTTATCTTAATATAAATAATATTTATTTATTTATTTATTTATTTTTCAATTCAAATTTGGAAATTACTCAAATATTTTTACATATGAATAGCCAAGGAACTTATGCAATAAATATTGCATACATATTATTTAAATAAATTAAATTAAAATTAATCAAATTTGAAAAATTAACTTAACTAATTTTTCCAAATTAGTGATTTAATTGATCCAACTAAGATAGACTAAATCTAAAATTTCTAGAAGTATAAAGAATCCAACAATAAGAATAGAGAATACTTTCCCTTAAAATTTGTTTTAAAATTATATCTATATGTTTTTTCATATGTTCATAGGTTAGCATCTATATATTCTTCCATAATTTTGTATGGAGAAAGATTTAATTTTATATGTAAAATTTCATAACAATAGTATTATGAAAATTTAACATAATTTCTATGATGCTTGATATTTAGCAAAAATATAAAACATAATATGATATAAATTATATTGTAGTTGGGATATGCATTAAATAAACCTTCAGTGATGTTTTATGTTTTCGAAACTGCAAAAGAAAACATAAAAACTTCACAGTTTCTCATTAAAATATTTCAGAAATATGATTTGCTAAAAATATGTCAAAAATTTAAAAAATTTTATTATTAAACCTTCCTGGATATTTTTAATTAATATGAATCTTAATAATAGCTCATCTGGCAATTGGATCTATCTCAACTATTTATAATCATCTTATGTATATCTCGAAAATTGATCCATACTGGAATTTGTTACTAAATTTATTATAATCTATACTAAATAAACTCTCTCCAACCCAATTCAACTGGGTTTGGTAATGTCATACTGAGATAATATGATATCAAAATTTTGATTGAATAATTAAATAAACTCAATCAATAAAATTTTATAATTATTCAAATCAGAAATTTTTTATATATTACTAAACATTTCTACTATTTTTGCTTAAATACTGAAAATAAATATGTAATTTATATTAAAAAACTAATATAAAAAAACAAATAATACTTGTAATATATCAATAATCCTGAATTAGCTAAATTTTCAAATTTTATAGTTGTATCATATGTCAATTCCCAATTCATGCTATCTTTTTACCTAGAATTGAAACCATCTCAAAAGGAAATAAATATAAAATTAATGGGAAGTTTTATTTTATGGCATAATTCATAGTTTTATTAATTCTAATAACACAGAAAATCCCCAACTTATGTATGTGAATCATTTAGTCAAACACTAAATAAGTCTAAACATATGTCAGAGTATCTCCTATACCAGGGATTGCAAACCTTTTTAAGGATGCATGTCAAAATTGGCTAAATTTTTATATTCTCTTTCACAAGCTGATCCTAATATTAATTTTATTAAAAACAATATAGCAGCTCCAAATCTTGCATGCCCAAAACATTTCCCAGTGCATTACTTTAGTCATATGTGCCATAGGTTTGTCATCTCTGCCCTATATGGTACAGTGTGTCACAAAAATATAATAGTAAAAACAGGTATATTGAAGAATAAGGTTAGGTTAATTTTAATTAAGTCACTGTATCACACATGGAATATACTTAATCAGGCAGCAGCACTTTTACAGCTCATCACAAGCTGCCAACATCCATGATGGGACCAACCTAGAAGATTGAAGAATATGGCTCAATGGGCTGGATCTAAACCTCCTGAAAAATTAAAGTTGTGGGATACAAAATGAATCCAGATCCTCAAAGATGGTAAGTGTCTGCTTTACTAACTGACTTTATTAAAGAATAAGCAGTAGTTTAACTAGTAAAAAAGGTAGTCACACACTTTCTCGTATCTTGGGATTTTAACTATCTGCTTCAATCAGATTTTTTTAATAAGTCAAAATCCTACATTAATACAGATCTACATATGTCAAAGATTGCATGTATTAGCAAAGATCCAAATATTATTGGTTATTTCTGATATTTAATCCTAATTCATACATTCCCTATGGAAAATTGATTAGGATGTCTGATTTAGTTCATATTTCTGATACTGATAAACAGTAATAGAAAACATATAAATCCTAAGACCCATACCATTTTAGTCAACTATTGTATTCTATAGTATGGGTATAGTGAACCTTTTTAAGAGTGCATGTCAAAATTGGCTAAATTTTGTAAAAACTATCCATCATGTGCTGATCTGATTTTAAACCTTACAATAAACTACTAATTAATCAGGTTAGTTGAAGAATTAGTTTCCCAGATAATCTTCAAAATACAGGTAATTCTTGGTTTATGAGTTCCCACTTAACAAGTTCACAACTTTTTTGAGAGTTTTTTGAAAAATAAAGTACAGTAAGACCCCACTTAATGCTGCTCTGTTTAACACTGTTTTGATATAACACTGTGTTTTTTCGAATTCTGTTTTTAATTGATTCACTTTGGCATGGTTTTTCAAACCGTTATACTCACAAAAATTCAAAATCACATGAATTTGTTTTGATACTCCTACGCATTGATATCAAATACACTGCTATTTGATATCAGTGCAATACAGTACATACAAAAGTCTGTTGTGATCACAGTTCATATTTGTGATTGGTCATCAACATCAATAACAATTACCACATTTTAGTTTTAATCTGAATGCTGCCATTTCAAACTATAGTTGGATATGGTCAAAGTGGCATTCTGTGCAATACGAAGTGTCACAAATGCAATGTTTTGCTATCAACAATTGCTTTCTGAATGAAAGAGAAAAAATAAAATGATATTAGTTGACTTCTTAAAGAAAAAACAAAAATTATCAAATGAAGAAGAAATCTTCCTCATCACATACAAATTATTTACTTGAATATTTTTGATTTCCGTGAATGATTTATGAATACAAATCAATATTAGCAATAAAAAATGTCTATATAATAGTAATAATATATGTTACAAAATAAAATTTAAAGAAATGCTATGTATATATATATTTATTCACGTAATAATACATGTTACAAAATAAAATTTAAAAAATGTTATGTATATTATAGTAATAATACATGTTACAAAATAAAATTAAAAAAATCCTATGTATACAGTAATAATACATGCTACAAAATAAAATAAACAAAAATGCTACGTATATTATAATAATACATGTAATAAAATATGTCTATAATTAATGTAATACAATAATAATAATACATGTTCAATAATAAAATGTCTATAATTAATGTAATACAATAGTAATAATACATGTTACAATGTCTATAATTAATGTAATACAATAGTAATAATACATGTTACAAAATAGATATTAGCAATAAAAAATGTCAATAATTAATGTAATACAATAGTAATAATACATGTTACAAAATAAAATTAAAAAAAATGGTACATAATGGTACATACTGTCCTGTTTCAGCTATCCCAATTATTTATGCATTAAAATGACTTTGTTTAATACTGTTTCATTTAGAGCTTGGTTTTTTTTTTTGGAATGTATCCCCCACATTAAACGGGGTCTTACTGTATCAAAATAATCAAAAATTTGAGCATTAATTGCAATAAATAAATGCAACATTCATAAAAATGCATTTAAATCACATACACAACTATACTCTACAGTACTGGTTTTACTAGCATATAATGTAAGTAATTTTCATTCTCAGATTGTGCCTATAAGGTATCATTTCATTTGCATTAAAGATCATCTACTGATCTGTCAATAATAAAGAATAAAAATTCTTTAACATTTATATGACAAATAACTTCATTATTATTATAAGTTGCTTGATTTAATTGCTATATTTTCATTTATAAAGATAAATAAATCATTGAGTAATCATAAACTATTGATTTTGTTAGCCTTTACTTAATTTTTTGGTCAAATTGCATTGCCAAGAATGAAACCTGAGTATGATATTATGTCTATAGGAAATTGAGTCTTGGTTTACAAGTTCCTATTTTATGAGCAATTACCAGGTTTGAATTAATTAGTAAAGGTGGGAACTATTTATATTCAAAAAATAAGAATCGTTTACAATATGAATTTAATATTGAAAAATAAATTACAAATATTCACATATTTAAATGTTCTGTGATTTATTAAAAGTAAAACAAGTCATGGTTCAGTTGATACAAATAAAACACAATTACATTAGATACCCAAAAGTGCTTTACTAAAATTATTTCGATTTTACAAATAAACTTGTTATTGTGTTTGATTTATTGAAAATGGAAACAAGAAATTTATTTATTTGCAACAAGAAATTATTTGCAATATTTGTAATTTTAATTTGATTCTAATTATGATCATCGATTATCTAAGACAACACAGTGTTTTTCAAACTGTGGGCCACAATCTTTTATTGGGATTCAAAATAAATAAAATGGGTTGCGACAAACAGAAAAAAATCCATAAAATTGTTTGGAAAATAGTTCATAAAATAAAACTTTTCTGAAAGCGTTTTATTTATGCCAATATGTATTATCTATAACAAATAAATTAATATAATTCACACAAAGTTTGTTTTTGATTTATCACATATGTGTCATAATACAAAATGTTCCTGCAATGAGTGGGCTACAGTCAAGCTGATCTAGGATATAATAAAGAAACAAATCTGGGATGCTTAAAAATCTTTCTGATATTGCATCTAAGATAAAACACTGATAATCCAACTCCATATTATTGGGAGTTTACTGTATATCAGCTATAAGATCTGTGTGCCCAAAAAATTTTCCAGCATTCTACTTTGGGCATGAGTGTCATAGATTCATTACCTCTGCTATAGTAATTGTATTTAAAATCATTTTTATTGGAATCAGCTTTAAAATAATGCTTTAAATTTTTATATATGATGCTTTAAAATAGCATCAGTTTAAAAATTTGTAGATTTAGATGCAAATGTTATATATAAGGCTGGTCTTTACAGGTATGCTAAAAAACTTATGGGCTACCAGACTACTATAAAAATTAATGCTGTCACACTCATAACATCCATTTCTATTAAAAATTAATTTGAAAATAAAACAATTATTTTAAATTTAATCTCCAAAAAATATATTGATAATGAAATTACTTGTATTATTCAATACAGTAAGTCTGCAACTTAAATGTTTAATTTGTCCAAAAAATTTCTGTATAAATCCAACAATACTTAAATTCAATATACGTAAATAGGTGCATTAGCAAATAGAATGGCTAAATGAAATTTATAAACATATTTTAAGCACAGATAAGAAAATTTAAGGCCAGATGTGTGATATTTTTGAAAAAAGTAAATTGCTTAATGAATTTTTTGATTGCTTTTTAAGAAAATTTAACAAAATAAACTTATATCATGTGTATAAAATGAAACTATAAAAGTTGGGGACTTACTGTAACTTGATATTATCATCATTGACAATGAATACAACTTTTGGCTAACTTTTAATAATATAAATTAGCAAATGAAGCATAAAAACAATAATGGTGGAAAATTATTCAGTAAATCATACAATCAACAGTATTTTTATAAGTAAAAACATCTTTTTTTTTTTTTAACTTCAATAGTTGAGACAATTTTTTTTATTGCTTTTTGTAGAAATCTGCACATGAAAAAAGTTTTTTGGAAAAATATATATACATGACATATTTTTTTGAAATCTATATTTTATAAATTATATATAATATAGTAAATATTACAAAATCACTTCTAACTCATTTTAATTTCAAAAATTTACTACTATAAAATACAAAAAATTGTCACTATAAATTTACAAGACCTCATCAAGATATCTCTAGAAAGCCCCAGGTTTTCTTATCTTAAGTAAAATATTAATTTAATACAGGAGACTCTTGATTTTACGAACTTGTATGGACCCCAAAAAGTTCACAAAATCAAAAGTTCATTAATGGGAATGGAATTAATTTACATTAGGGACTTTTTAGGACCAACTAAATAGTTCATAAAAACTTGTAGTTTGTAAACTGGAGGTTCATAAAAATGTGAGTCCACTGTATGTTGATATTTTTTAATTGAATTTATGTAGTCTTATTTTTCTTTCCTATAATTGGTCTTATTTTTTCCTTCAGACTTCTATCTTTTCTAATGAATCATGACTTCTTGTAATATATCCAAAATAAGACAGCCTCGAATTTATCATTTAGGCTTCTAGAAGATTTTGTTTGATTTGACCTATACTTTATTTGCCAGATTAGCAGTTCATGATAGATGCAAAATTCTTATCCATAATCACACTTTGAGTGAAATGATTTTTCTTTATCAGCATTCTTTAATGTTCAACTTTTGCAACCATATACAGCAATACCTCGCATAGTTCAGTTTCAAAATAGTCCAGGTTTCACTATAGTCTGGATTGTAATTGTTAATAAAAGATTTTTAATTTACTTTATTTTTTTTAGAATAAATATGAAATATAAGTGTTTGCTATTTACTACCTACATATGACTTGAATAGCCACTATGATGAGCTGAGACAAGCAGGCAGCTGTCTTAGTGTTGCCAAATTTATCTGAACAACGTTTGTTATAGTGCCTGCCTCTGAAGTGCATCGTCAGTTGCTGTTTACTGCCAAACGTTTAATTGAGTCATTGAATGGGAACAAATACTGGGCCCAGTTCATGCCAAACGAGCTTAATTGAATCATTGAATGGGAACGAATACTGGCCTAGTTGTTTGCGACTCATCAGCCCACGGTGGACCAGTTCAAGTGGGAATCGGCCTTTACGAAGTGCCACTCTGCATTTGGAATGGTGCCGAGCGGCCAACTTGGAGAAAGTGAATGTGTTCACCTGCTGGGCAAGCCCTCTTTATCTATTCGTCTTTATGGGCTCGGACCCACTTTCTGTCCCCTTCTGGCAATTGTAAATCTTTATAAAAGATTTTAAGTTTAATGCAATATGAAAATAATTCTAATGTAAGAATTTATGATTTAAAAAAACATATGAACAAATTGAAAATTTCTTGGAATCAATTATAATTTTTTCCATAAATTACCTATCTCGAATAGTCCGGTAAGAAAGAGGAATCAATTAACTGGACTATGCGAGGTATTGTTGTATATAGTGATTAAGAGAATTATTTGATCCTGATTGTCATATTCTTACATATTTCTGCACTTTAAAATCTTCTTTAAATTCTTTATAGGCTTTCTTCCAACTTCAATTTTTTATTGATATCTTGACTATAGTTTCATTTGATAAGTATCCTATAATCACCCAAACCAGGAAAAAGTGAACAGAATGAACATCTGACAATTTCTGTTTCTTCATTATTCATGATACAGTTTTATAATACTGTATATACTGCTTAACAAACACTTAAATAATATTTTTGTTATAATGTACAAATCAATTTTATTATCTATCTCTTTATTATGTACTAATGTCACATTTAAAATTCCTACCATTACCAAACTTGGCACAATGCAGTAGGATCTGAAATGGCAGGTATCATATAGAATAGGGGTGGGCAACCTCCGGCCCAAGGGCCACATTATTTTATTATATCTAATACCAATGCTATGTATACTTACATACCTGTATCTTCTCTTTTTTAAATAAATACTTTTATTATCAATTGTTTTTGTCATCTTTAAATAAATACTATTATCATCGTTGTTTTTGTTTTGGCCTGTGGCCCACCATAAATTTTTCTATACAGCCCCTGTTTTTGTTTTGGCTCGTGGCCCACCATAAATATTTCTATACGGCCCCCTACAAAAAAAGGTTTATATCTGTATCTTCTCTTTTTTAAATAAATACTATTATTATCAATTGTACTGTACCTTCTCTTTTTTAAATAAATACTATCATCATCAATTGTTTTTATGTACCTTCTCTTTTTTAAATAAATACTATTATTATCAATTGTTTTTGTTTTAGCCCGTGGCCCACCATAAATTTTTCTATACGGCCCCCTACAAAAAAAAGGTTGTCCACCCCTGATATAGAAAAAATATATATAATACCATAATTTTATTTTCATATTTCATCATAATAAACAATTTATTTTTTAAATACATAAAACAAAAAATAAGTAATTGCTATATTTTCTTAATTGTAACATAGATTTTTTACATTTTTTTAACTTCTTTGAAATTAGAATTATGTCTTATGATTGATACTAAATAAACTTTTCATTTTCTAATTTGAAGAAACAAATCATTGCTTCATCAGTTGGAAATAATGTGATATTTTTAGCAGCAAGTATTATTAAAAGCAACATTACCAAAATATTCAAACAAGAAAAAATGAAATCAAAATAAAATGTGCAACAAAATTTTGTAGCAATTAATGAAATTGGAAATGCATGCAGCATAAGCCAAAGATGATGCACAAATAAGTGATAAATAATTATTGATATATGCTAATCAATCAGAATTATTGGAGGTCATACAAACTTTATTGGAAATATCAAAGATTGTCCTATCTACAACATACAATGATCTCTAACACTGCAATGAAATATGCAACTTTCATTTGTTTTTAATCCAGCAGTAGTAATGTGAAATCCAATATAATAATAATAAATTATAAATTAACTTGTGGACTAATTAACTAATAATTATGTGAATTTTCACATAATTAACTATTAATTATGTGAAAATTAACATTCAGAAGATTTATTTATTAAAATAAATTTTCTGAATGTATGAAACCTTACTTTTTGGAAAAATGTCTATTTTCTAATGAAATAAATCATTTTTCTATACTTTATTGATTTTTTAATTAATTTTTAAATATTATGTTATCTCCTCATCAAAATTATGTGAATAATTAGAATATCATATTTTGTTTGATCATAAATGTTTTTCTGAAATCAAAACAAAAGCATCTCCTGTTTTATTTGTAAACAGACTAGGTGATTTTATTATCCAGGTGGTACAAGGTCATTTTGGAATTGTGCACTAGTGGGGATAGCATGCAAACAAGAGCAATGAAACATGATAGCAGGAAATGTCAAATATAATTCTTCAACTTCAAAGGATTCTAAATCACATAAAATTTTAATTCATATTCTAATGTTTTTATAGTCTGATATATTTGTTTGTTTTATTGTAACACTTTCCATCCAAGAAAATATATTTATTTATTTTTTTACAAATTTTTTTAATCAGATGTATAATATGCAAATTGTGACAATAAATAGAATAAAAAATTTTTTCTGTTTTAATAATTAACGATAACAAAATTTGTTCTTTTTCTTAAAGAGAAAGGTTGAAAACTTAGTAATCACTATATTTTGCAATACTGGAGTTAGAATTTGTAACATATGGGTATGTCATTTTCAGTTATAGCATAATACATATTTCTTCAAGTATTGTGTATTATTTTATCTTTTAATATTTATTTTGTAATTGTATCATTATTTGTTAAATCATTCCAGTCTCCTTTTTTGTGAAACTATTTCAAAATTTTTTAATACAGGTAGTCCTCAATTTAAACAACTTGACTTACAATGATTTGCACTTACAACGGCCAAAAATTATTAATAAAAATTCTCTAATTCAATTTTGTTGCTTGCATATTACATACATATAATTCATTGCTTTTGTATACACATCACAGTGTCAGCATTAGTCAGCAAGCAAAGCCTTATTACTTTATCTGTCATAACTCTGTCATGTCTAGTAAGAAAAATAATACTGATGAAAATTCCAACATAAAAAAAGAAGGATGAGGAAGGCTTTAAAAGTTTAACTGTTTTAAGTTAAATAGAAACCTATATATATGTAATATTTATTTTGTAATTGTATCATTATTTGTTAAATCATTCCAGTCTCCTTTTTTGTGAAACTATTTCAAAATTTTTTAATACAGGTAGTCCTCAATTTAAACAACTTGACTTACAATGATTTGCACTTACAACGGCCAAAAATTATTAATAAAAATTCTCTAATTCAATTTTGTTGCTTGCATATTACATACATATAATTCATTGCTTTTGTATACACATCACAGTGTCAGCATTAGTCAGCAAGCAAAGCCTTATTACTTTATCTGTCATAACTCTGTCATGTCTAGTAAGAAAAATAATACTGATGAAAAATTCCAACATAAAAAAAAAAGAAGGATGAGGAAGGCTTTAAAAGTTTAACTGTTTTAAGTTAAATAGAAACCTAATTTATGAAATTATTAAAACAGAAATCAAACAAATGAAAAATTAAAAAAGTCCTCGACTTACAATGGAGACATTGGAACAGAACCCCATCATAAGTTGAGGACTACCTGTATATATAAAGTAAGATAGCTATGTATCAGAACATCTTAATCATTATTTAAAATTTGGTAAATGGCTTAAATAAAAATCCAAAATTATATAAATAATATATTGAAGTATCTAAGAACGAAAAATTTAGCAAAAGTTTTTCTTTTTAAATATGATTAAAAATTTAATGATGTTGTGAAGTGATAAACTACTTTCAAAATAATTAATTATCAAAGTAAACATTCTTCAAATGACAAGATTTTTTTCTTAATTTCTTTTCATCCATTGCAAAATTTTATGAGTGCACCAGGAAGAATCTAGTAATTTAGGAAAATTCTAATTTTTTTCTGATTTTATTAAAAATTCTTTAATATCAGCATTTTTTTTTTATTTTTTTAATCCAACACTTTGTTATGCTCCTATTAATTAATTAATGCTTATACTGAATTATTGTTAATATTTTCTTGCAAAGAATATTTTATAAAATTGCTTGATCTCATGAGTATTGAGTATTGATTTTTTGAGAAATTTTTGTCTTTCCACTTTTTACTCTATTTTCTAATTAAAGACTAATAAACAACATACCATTACATCAAATGTGAGTGCTCACACTCTGGTGGGGACAACTGGAAGATAATAGTGGGCACTGGAATGTCCTGATGCTTAGTAACTTGATTAAAAAATGTACTGCATTCAAAATTATCTTGTGTAATTTCAAATGCAATACACTATTTTTACAAATAATCTAGTAAAACAGCATTAAAAGTGTTTTGGACTGTATTTTCAGACTATTGTTAAGTATTTTATGTATTGCTGAAGAGGGGTCAATTATTGACTGAAAGTGCTCCAATTATTATTATTTTTTTCATTAAGCAGTGATGAGTTTATCATTATCCTGCTTTTAGTGCTGTTTTACTGGATTATTCCCTGTGCTATTTTAGGCCACTTTTTAATCAAGTTACTAAGCATCAAGATATTCCAGTTCCCACTATAATCTTCCAGTTGACCCCATCAGAGTGTGGGTACTCACATTTGATGGGATCAATTGGAAGGATGAATGATGGATTCAACAGGCTGTGCCTAAATGCTTTCTCTAAATGCATATGTTGGTATAGAATCAAGAGTCAAACCTGTATACTACGTATAGTATATTGGTCTATACTAACAGAAGCTTTTATAAAGTTTGCATGACAGCAACTTCTCCAACTCTCTAAGAAAACTGTTGTTATTATTATTAAATGTTTTATAACATTTAATAATAATTATAGAAATTATTTTGTCATCATTTATATAATCAGCTATTTGAGCATATTTCAGTGAAAATTATTGCCATTTTCTGTGCTTAGGAATATAATTTTTTTAAAGGAAAATAATGGCAATTTAGACCTTAATTTATAAGTATTTGATTTATAAGCATTTCTTATGAACACTCTAATTTTGTAAACCATTCCATATTAAATACTTTTAAATACAACAAATAAGAAATTATTTCTCTTTACTTATTCATTATAAATCAATGCATTTTGAAACAAAAAAGAAGTTTTTGAAATCTCCTAATTTGCAAAATGAAAGGATTTGCTGGCCTGAGGTGAAGTTGTTCAGATAATTGGAAGGACACTTATAATTACTAATTTTATACCCATGGTCTAACAAATTAGTTGTTTATATTATAATTCTAAAATTACTGATATTTTTAATAAAAGAAAAAATTAAATGATAAATTTATGTAAACAAGCAAACACCTGACAGAATAATCAGCTGATTATTTCCTGTCAGTAATCTAAATATTAGATCTGATCTATTTCCTGTCTATAATCTAAAATCAGTATCTGTAAAGCCAACTTCAATGTTGATCATTAAGTGTGGTATTCATTGTTTGCTTCTCTGATTTAATTAAACATTTAAATTTTGAAATAAAACTTATTTAGTAAATGATAAATGTGAAAAAACAACAGAAACATATTATTCTGCAAGGGGCTAAACTTCCCCAAATAATAAATTGGCAGTTCAAAAAAATTAAATGATAAACTTAAATATTAAATAAACATAAATTACAGGAACCGAATATGATTTCATTAACTGAAGTAAAGATAAATTAGGGAGGGATAAAGATTATTATACAGTTAAATTTTATTGGTTTTGAGATCAAAATCATAAAATTAAGAAGTTGTAAAAATTAACAATTGAATAAAATGATTTGGATTAATTTCAGAATGAAAAGATTAATTAAAAATTTATAAAAAAAATATCTAAATTTAAAACAAATTTATGAGCCTCATCAAAAAAAAACAAAATAAAAATTGATATTTAAAATTTTTTCAACAAAAATATTGATTCCTAAACTTTTGTCTAGGTATATTAGGAATAGGAGTTTTAGCAAATCATTGGTTGCCTGGTATAGGCCAAAAAAGTTGAGCATAAAGGGTTAATGAAATTATTTGAATTAAAAAGAAATCACAAAATATACAGGGAAATAACTAAAATATCACAATCTCTTGCTTTAATTATCCAAATAAAGTTATAACAGCACTCTAAGCAAGGTATTCTTAATTTTATTAATCAAGAAAAACGTTTTCGGACCTGATTATGGTCCATCTTCAGTTCTACAGTACATAATAAAGCTTTCTATAATTCTTATATCGTTATCGAACAACAATTTTTTAAACATTAGAATTGTGGAACAATTAATAACTTAAATATATGGTTTTTTTATACAGATTTTTTGTTTATAAATATGGAGAAAAAACTTGTCTTAATACATTATTAATAATTTTGGTAGAGTGGCATTTAAGCCTAAATTAATAGCTATAATAAATATATACATGTATAATTGAAATTATAAATAAGGCTTAGTAATGAATATTATATAAATACAGATATATACATATACAAAATATAATCGTATATGGGACCATAATCAGGTCCGAAAACGTTTTTCTTGATTAATAAAATTAAGAATACCTTGCTTAGAGTGCTGTTATAACTTTATTTGGATATACAGGGAAATTTCATATTTTTCAGAAATTTTTAAGATGCATGTCATGTTTTATTAATAACAGTTTAAATTATAAAACAAAGTAAAAATGAACTTACTTTTACTGTTTCTAATGTCCAACCACTCATATCAAATTCTTCCTTCTTTTTATCCATTCTTTCATCTTGCAAATATGTCCTTTAAAATTGTCAAATTAGTATATATAAAATTCATCAATTAACATTTCAATTAATATAATATTTTACCTTAATGCATTTAAGCATTCATCATTTTGTCCTCCCATAGAATCATAATATTGGATTTTTTTATGTCTAAAGTCAATAACCTAAAAATATTAAAATAAACTGAAAAAATGTGCTTTAAAATTTCTATTTAAAGTTTTGTTATAAATAAATGTTTAAAATACTTACAGCTAAACACCAGTGCATACCCATGTGTACAGGAATAAGTAGCATATCATATGCAAAAATATCCACTTTTCTGGTCCATCTTTTTAATGCACTGTGACCACTATTTAATAGCTTGGTATAAAAAAATGTGTTAAAAGAGTACACAGTTGGATAGCCATCTAACTGACTTCTTTCCATAAGCAAATTCATGTAAAAATTTATTATCTATAAAAAATTTTCCAGAAAAAAAAAATTAACTAAAATTCAAAATCAGAAAAAATATATTAATTCATAATAAATAAAATATATACTTCATCATTAAGCCAGTTAAGCCCAGCAAGTGTTTCCATATCTCTACGTGCAACAGATAAGCGAAAACCTTCAGCTAGCACTTCATCAGGAGGATTTGGTCTTAGAGCATCATCAACTTCCTCATCCATCTCTGCACTTAATTCTAATTTGAAAATAAATTATCATTCAGAAAATTTTCTTTTTAATTAAAAATTTTTTAATCTGACTAATTACCTGGAAAATCAGCTAACTGATCTTCACCCTCATATTCTTTTTCCTGTAAAACTGCTACACCTCTTCTTTTCAGAAGTTCTTTAATCTAAATACAATTATAATTAATTAATTTATTCATTTGTTCTTCTAATTTATTTATGAATTATATTTTACCTTACCTCTTCCTCAGCACTTGCATATTTTGCTTCTCTCTATAAAAATTGCATATTAAGATATAATACGTATAAAAAATTTATACTTCTAAGATTTTACTTAAAACTTTATGATAAAATATACCTTCTCTCGTAAAGATCTTGTCAGCTCTTCTTGTTGTCTTATCTTTTTTTTTTCTTCCTCATCTCTCCTTTCTATAGTTTGTCTTCTATACAAAATCATTAAACAAAAATTTTATTGATACTGTCTAATATCTTAAGAATTCTCTTAAAATATAAATTATTATCTATCAATGGAAAAAAATAAAATGCTTACAATTCTTTTAGCCATTTTCCATTGAAAAACTGGGTTTCATATTTCCTCCTTGAGGAATTTCTGTACGAAAATAAGTGAAATATTCTTTTAAAATTTGTGAATTATGCTTTTTACTTTAATTATCTAAAATGATGATAAGTAAATATTTTACCAAAATAAATAAAAATTAGTTTTAAAGTTTAAACATAAATTTAACTCCTAGAGTGACTTTGCAGTCTGTATCGAGGCCATGGAACAAAAAACAATAAAAAAGATATAAAAAATTCAATCCTGATTTTATTAACACACCTTTTGCAAATTGGATTTTTATATGTAATCTATGGTAGAACCAGCTCTTGCTATAACTAACTAGAACAACATAAAAATCTTTATAAATCTTTAAAAATCTTTTGCCTTGCATATAGTGCTTTTTATGTTGTTCTAGTTATATGTAATCATTGAAAATATGTCCTTTTTATGGTGGGTCCTAAACTTTTTCACTTACAAAATACTTCTTTAAATAATTAATTAATTAGACATCAGCATATGTTTAAGCAAAAACTATGATATTTTTTTGCTTAAACATGTGCTGATGTCTAATTAATTATTCTGACAAGAAGCGAAAGTATATAAGAAATACATTATAGTTTTTTAAATTATGTGTAAACAAATATTATTTATATTTGTGTGTGTCAATAGAATTTCGATTTTTTTTATCCCATCCTGTCGATTTCATATACTAATCTAAATTTTTTAAATTATGTGTAAACAAATATTATTTATATTTGAATGTGTCAATAGAATTTCGATTTTTTTTATCCCATCCTGTCGATTTCATATGCTAATCTAAAAAACCAATTCCAATTAAATAATTCAATAAATGATATTTTGAAAATTTTTGGAAAAAAAATCAAATTTTTTTAAAAATAAGCTATAAAGTGCTGAAAATTAAAAAATATTGTAGATAATAAGAAAATAATGGCTAATTCTGTTAAAATAAACTAAAATATATCTAATATATATGTTAAAATAAGCTAAAATATATTTTAGTTTATTTTAAGAGAATTTTTTATTTTAAGAGAAGTTGATTTTAACAGAATTTTTATCACAAAAAACGAAAAATAGACACTCTCAAGCCACTTAAAGGGGTATGATACTTTAATTGCTTTATAGAAGCCACTCTTTTCCCAGTAAATTGCATCCAAGCCTCCTTTGCATGTGGGTAAGTGGCATTGGGTTCAGAGTTACAATACATAGCGGCAGTCCAATTAGAAGAACAGGAAATATATTATAGCTGTTTATGTACCAGATGAGGCCATTTTTGTATATATTAGGATTTTTTCATATAAATAAAAAAATTTATAAAAAGTACTGCTAAAAACTGTGTAAATAAAATAAGAACAAATTAATAAATATGAAATATTAAAAAAATGACAATATTTCAAAGAATGAGTGTAATTTTTTTAATAATTACATGATAATAACTTCAATCAACAAATGTAATGAAACTTGCTGGTTTTTTTATATATAATTTCTGAAAATTTTGGCCAAATTTTTTCATTTCATGGCTCATTTTGTTCAGAAGACTTGTTGCTATCTAAAATATAGACTATTTCATTGGATGGCTAAAATTTTATGTAAAAAAATAATACTTTTGCTGATCTCCTAAATGTAATGAAAAGTTAAGAAAAAATAAAATCTGCAATAAATACTGAAAATTTCAAAGATTTTGATGAACACTAAGCAAGATTTCACAATTTGAATTTTTTTTATTTTTTGCATATTAATTAGGCTTAATTTTAAAACATCCATGGCACTCAAAGGGGTTAATATCAATTCTCCTTTAACACTTGGTGAAATCTGAATGTTAGGTGAATAATTTAAAATCTGAATAACATATTTGAAAAGTTTTATTAGATCCAACCAAAAATATTACATTTTTTTCACTGAAGAGAATTTTAATTTACTTGTAATTATGTAATAATTTTTGAGGAGGATAAAATTTTATTTTGAATAGAAAAGTAAATATAGATCAAACATTCTAATAGAATTCTAATTTTCTAATCGAAAACAAATGTAAATAATAAGAATACATCATTCTTATATCTGAATAAGAGTTTATACTGTATGCTTATATTCAACAAAAATATCATTGAAATGCAACAGCTTAAAAAATATATGGACATAGCCTTTGAAAATATCAGTTTTTTTTTTTTTTTAAATTTGATTAAAAAGGCATTTTTCATAAATTGTAATCCTCCCATTATCTTTGATAAGATTATTTATCCCTATGTTCTTTCTACCAATTATTTAAATCCAAGATTTTCAAAGATGAGAATCATCTTTGTTGAATGTTTTTTAAGATCTGTTAAAACAAATCTTAAAGCAGCAAAAAAAAACAGATTTAAATACTCTTGAAGTTTTATCAAGATCTGGTATCATCTTAAAATTAAAATTGAGTTCCACATTCTGTTAATAATTTTATATTAAAGCACTTCCTTCATTAGACAGATTAATTATTTGAAAAGCATATCTAAAATAAAAAATAATTTTTAAATAAATAAATGTTTTACAAATATAATAAAAATGTTGGATATCCCATGATTAAATCTGATAACTATGGTGAAATCAATATGAAGGGAAATGATTTACAGTGCTCCCCGGATATAACACACTCATTTATACCACGGATTCAAATATACCACGGGTCTTTCCTGTTCCCCATTCATTCGAAAGAGAATCTGAGAAAAATATAATACATTGCACAATCAATGTCCATCCATCACAATAGGAGGATGGATTGCAGAAAAAGGATTATTACGAACCTTCTTGGATAAATTGGACAGCTTTCTCTTATTCTCTAACTTAGAATCACTAAATTAAAAATAAGAGAAACTATCGGTTATAGCACGGTTGTCTTATAACACGGGTCGGATCACCACCCACAAATCCGTGTTATAACCGGGGACCACTGTATATGAATACCTTGTCCTATATATTATTTATATATAATTATGTACAAAAAGAAATTATGAATATCTTACAGTTTAGGAGGAGGATTTGCAACTTCCACTTTTGTTATTATTACACTATCATCATCATCATCTGAAATTAAAAGATAAAATATTTATTATAAATAGACATTTTTTAAATAAGTTTATAATTTTTAAATGAAAATATATGTTATCTACTTGTATATAACATCAATTCTTTTTGACTCTTGCATTGAAATACATTTTGCAACCAATAAGATATTAATCAATGTTAAATAGCAATTTAATTAGTTTTTATATTTATATTATCCACATACTGTAAAATGTGGATAATATCAATATAAAAACTAATTAAAACAGAAGAGAAAACAGAAAACAGGTGGCAACCTTTTCTGTTTTCTCTTCTGTTTTAATTAGTTTTTATACAGAAGAGAAAACAGAAAACAGGTGGCAACCTTTAAAAATAGAAATCACAACATTCTACTAAACCATAATTTTGAAAGTTTCAATCGTTATGAAGTGTATACTACATAAAGGATTGGCCACATGAAAAATCCTCTGAGTAGAAAGCAGATAAGCATATACATATACATATATATACACACACACACACAAAGGATCTAGTCTTAACCTCTTACACAAATGTTAAAGGTTAAGATATATAAGTGTTGATGGATATATCCAAGAAATAAAATTTTTCTTGAATTTAATTATGTATGTATATAATAATTTAGTATGAAAAATGTGATATAAACATTTAAAAATTCAATTTAGTTTACAGAATTATCTAAATTAGAATTTCCCAAACTTTTTATTGCTGAGAAACAATTTTTCAGTGTCTTTGTTCAGCAGTTTAAAAATATAATTTACTGGGTGAAAATTGTTAAATATATTTAAAATTGCATTAATCCTGAAAATTAATTTTATTTTTACTTCAATATTTTCTGGATATGTAACACTTATGAACTCTTCAAAAAAGAATTAATAAGTATTACATATCCAGTGTACTTGAATGGCAAGATATGTAAATAGACAATACAATAGTGCTTATTTCTCATTCCAAGAAACAATGCTACAAGCAAATCTATCAATGAATTTTACTTTAATATCACTTACAATAAAATAAAATAATTATAGCACTAATAACAGTAGTAGAAAGTAAAGTGATTCTAATTCCTATCACTACTATCAGTGCTATTATTATTTTATTTTATTGAACTTGTTTTCAACTGTTTTCTTCCTCTTGAAATTCTTTCACTTCCAATAATTCTGATGACAACAAAACTCTATTTAAAAATTGTTTGATCTTATCATTTATTAAAAACTGTAATTTTTTCTCTATTTTAAATAAAAATTTTACCTGAAATAAATTATAGCTATTATTTTTCTTTTAAATTTTCTAATTTTCTTTTAAATATAATATGTAAAGATTAATTCTAT
>AYEL01047732.1:0-19252 GCA_000484575.1 Olivierus martensii
TGTAATGGTTCCTTAATAGAACTAATCAGAGGATATACGAGATTATGAATATCGTGTTACTTTGAATTTAAGCCACAGTAGGATTTTAATGTTGAAAAAAATAAAAATGATTTTATAATAGGTATTAAAAAATAAGAAACATTTTTATTTCTTAAATTTATAATAAGTATTGAAAAATAAGAAACATTTTTATTTACTTAAATAGTACTAATAACATTAATAAGCTATCTAATTTATAGAGAATCTTCTTCATATATACTGTCAGTTTTTAAATAGCACCAGATATCTTCTCCCAAACATGTTTTAATCAATCTTTCATCAATTCTGTTGTCATCCATGCATTCTTTTGTGCTTGAACTTTAGGAAAATTTTCCTTGGGTTAAGTTTTTTTGTTTAAAATAATAAAAAGTTGGCAATTTGTTTCCATCAGCGCTTATAAACAGCATTATAGTAATTCGTAATTTTTCTTATAATTAAAATATGGCCAGATACGATGCAATTTTATAAGCTACTATTAAACAGCAATTGGATTAAATCAGAAAAGTATGAACGGGGGACCACCGAATGAACTGTTATCAACAGTCGTAATACTATGCGCATGCATAGAGCATAAAGCAAAAACCTGAATGTTGGGGAATGGGAGATGAGAGAAATAAGATGTTAAAATAGTCGCTTTGAATTTAAGCCACACCCAAATTTTACATCTTAAAAATTGGAATAAAAAGTGCGGCTTAAATTCGAAGTAATATGGTATTTTATAGTTCTGATCTGTAACATAATTGGAGAAATTTCTGAAATGTTATTTATGTAAATGCCTAATTAATAATGATAATTTTCTTATAAATTTTAACATTTAGGAAAATTATGATATTTTTTAAATTTTTTTAAGATATCTATTTGAAATTTTCAGATATTTTTATTATATCATGCATTCTTTGATCATTAAACATATTCCAATTTTTAGCAAATATGTCCTAAAAAAAGAATTTAATTCCATATCTTTCATTTTTCTTTTATAAAAATGTTATTTTTAATTATAGGTGGAAAATTTTAACTATTTTATTAATAAAATAAAATGTATTTCTAATTTTGGATTATTCTTTTAATATTTAAAAGAAATATTGTTTTATTGTTTGTGCATGTTCTATTAAATTGCAGTATTTGTTATTTCCTTAACCAATAATCCTTTATTTTTTTTATTTAAGAATGTATTTATACTACTATATAAATAGACAATTGTGCATGAAGAACATGACATGAGTACAACTTGAGAATTAAAAAAAAATTTGTTCAATGTTTTTCAGCAGAACTATATTGACACTGAGCTTGTCCATTCCATCAATGAGTCTTTTCCAACAATATTTTCCTGGGACTCATCTAGTTATCATTTGATACATATTTGGTGTGCATGCTTTTTAAAATGTAAATTCTCAATTATCAGTTCAGTTTATTTTGTGAAGAAGAAAAAAATTGAATGAATTAGTGAAACAAAAATGCAGTTTTGTATGACATAAGTTTCTCGGTCTTGTTCTGGTCTCCCCAAATGATGATATAAATGGAGAGTCTATTTCCTCGGGTTCTGATCTTACTTGAGTTGTGCTATTCACACTACTGTATAAATAGATCTTAATACTCTTTCGTTTTGTCTTTTGTTAAATTAAATAAGAGATGTATTTAGTATAAATATCAATCAGCCAGCTAATGGGATAAACAACCCATCATTTGCATTTAACCTTTAATCTATTTTTATATCAAATACTTGTTTTAATTAACACAATATAAAAGCAATGACATCTAATTATTATATAGATAAAAGTATTAGTTATATTTTTTTATCTATTTTAATTACAAATAATTTATCACCAGTTTTCATTTTCCATTATCAAGGTATTGAATGATTGATCTTGAAATAATGAGATTTGAAGGACAAAGTATCACTACAATATTACCATCAGTAGTATAAAACCAAATGCTTTACAAGAACCATTCTGATATTTTTAGAATTTTTTACTTTATATATGATGAATAATCATAAAAAGTAAAATATTAATTTAAAATAAAAAGCAATATTTGAAAACTATTATTTTATATTAAGCAAATTCTAACAAAAATATTATATAATATACAAATATTTGAAGTACTGTAATTATCAATTAAATGCATAAATATGCCAACATTAGTGAAGGAAGAAAAATTAATGAATTTGTAAATTATTTAAATAAATATGGAAAATAATGTTAAATTCACTTAGAAAAAGTTATATTACTATACTGCAGTAAAAGTCTCAGAAGTGGCAAATATACTCTACTAGAATAATAATAATTTTAAAATAAACAAAAATGTAAAATTTTGATATGATTTTATAAAACATCTAACAGAATATCAGAATTGTGTCGATACAGCAGGAAAGTGTTAAATATAGATTATAAATTAATATGTTTACTGAAGTTAACATCTTTTTTCCCCTTCTTTTATTATTATTGTGCTATTTCTTTTTTACCCTTTAATTTATTATTTATTTGTAAATAAATGTAATTATCAAAATATATTAAAAATATATAATCTGATAATTGATAAAATTATAAAATAATACTTATAAAGGGATATTAAGCTCACAATATTCTAAAACTGCAACAATATATTTAAATATTGAATGCAGATTTATAGAAAAAAAAAATTGTACATAACATGATCAAATAATAATCATTTCTTTTAAGAATTAATTGCAAGAAATTAAAATAGGGACATCCAGTTTGATAGTATGTTTATTATTGTGTTCTAATTCTGAACTGCCATTACTCCTAGTTACATTTCCATGTTCAAAGATCAGAAAAAACAATTATGGCTGGTATAGATATTCACATAATCCCATACTAGATATTATGGTTAGCCTTTGAAATGAATGGTTAACCTTTGAAGTGAATTCCATTATAACTGAAATTATTAGCATACATCAATATATATGTACAGTAGATGGGGACAAATGAAATATGTTCACTATAGCATAATGTTCATTACAACTGAATTCATTATATTCAGAGTTGACAATACTTGTGTGTACCATCTGAAATCTAATTTTTGCAGAAATATTATCTTTAGGATAAAATTTTGTTACATCTTGTTAATGTAATGCTAGTAAATACATTAATAAAAGTTTATTTGATGGTTCAGTTGAGACACTTGATTTGCACTTTCAGAAATCTATTTGTTATCTGATTTTTTCCTGTTTTATCAGTTGATGAAATTTCCTTTGTGCTAGATTATAAAAGCACACTCTTAAAAGCACACTCTTAAGCAAAAATATTCAGTTTTTTAATATGATATAGTTTATACATGTTCTTAAAAAACACCGCTTAAACTCAATTACGGAAATAATATTAAGTGAAATCTAGCACTTACTGCGGGTTGAGTAAAACACTCTTTCTTCTAATAATACGTTCTTTACTTTGCTAATGTTTTCGGTATTGTTACCATCTTCAGGCTATGGTTTATTCTAAAGAATGGTCAATTCGAATACAATAACAATAATGGTTCTGATGTAGAATTATAGTAAGATAAAGAATTAAACTTCAAAATATAGAATTAAGTTTCTAAGCAACCGTTTCAAAAGTAGTCAGTTTATGTAAAATTATAATGTTAAATATGTAAATATATGTAAAATAAGGAAAGAGTTATGATTACAAAAGATTAATATTGAAAAAGTGTTAACTATAAAAATAAAAGCAAAAACAAAAATAAGAATAAAATAAAATAAAAGATGGTTCTGTTACGAAATATAGGTTTATCTTCGCGGATTCATTTCACTTTTTCGCAAAGCATATTTCCAGGCCGCTGGAAGCTCTACCACTATTCTATCGTTCAATAATCTTTCAAATTTTCCTTTCCTTAAAATTTCTAAACCTTCTGTCGTGTATGCCTGGGTTTTCTTTTTTATAGGTTTAGTAACTTTAGCTTCATCCCAAGTATGCTAAGGTCTGTCGAGTAGGCTTCCTGTGCCAATGCTGTGTTAGTTCTAGCATTGGCGATATCACTCTTATGCTCTTGTAGTCTTTGAGCTAGGGTGCGGCTGGTTACTCCTATATATTTCGCTGACTGATTTGTGCGCTTGTCTACTACCGGTATCTCATATACCCCTTGTTTCTCAGTTTCCTTCTTTGGGTCCTTCTCGTTCCTCAATACGCTGTATACTGTGTGTTCTCGGCTGGTTGATATTTTCTTGTTGGTCAACTTAGCAAGTTGAGGCATAACCAGAAAAATTGCTATGTTATATGGTATTGTAAGGTACCCTTCCTCTGGTCTATGTTGTCGTGGTTGGGTAACGGCATGCATGATAGTGGTACTTGCAAGTTTCTTTTTAACATTATTGTATATGCTAAACACAAACAGTTTGGTATAACCGTGTTACTCACCAACTTGTAATATATAGCAAATTTCTGCATTTAGCCTATCGTCATCAGAGCAATAGTTGATGGCTCTCTTGAAGTAAAAATTAAAGGCAGACTTTTTGTAGCAAGTAGGGTCTCTGGACCACCTGGGGATTATTACTGGCTCGTAGGTAAGTTTTCCATACACAGTCGTCATTAAGTTTCTGTTAATAAGCTCAATTTGTAGGTCAAGGAAGTGGATTTCTTGTTTATTGCTTTGCTCGTTCCTTTATTTTAGTCCATATTCTGCTAGGGAGACGGTCTTGTCAAAGGTATCAATGGATTCTTCATTTCTCCACACTGTTAAGATGTCATCAATGTACCATATGTAGAACTTTAATGAGGGTTGAAAAGATTGTAATCTTTGATTTTCTACGTTTCTCAGTATGATCTCTGCTAAAGCGCCTGCTAAGGGGCTGCTTATAGGTACACCCCTTACTTGCGCATAAATTTTGTCCTTAAATTTAAAATAAGAGCCATAGCAAATCGTGTGGGCAATTTCCCTTAATAGGGGGCTTTCTCTTCAGCTTCTGGTAGATTCTCTAGCATGAATCTATAGAATGACAAACAAGTAGGCTCTAGGTATAAAGAAGGGTACAGGCTATCGTAATCAAATGTTGCTAGAACGTCTCCTTGGTCCCATTCGATTTTACGTATATTGTCAAATACATTGGTTACTATTGTTGAAGATGTGTCCGTCTCACTTAGTATAGTTCCACACCACTTAGCTAATACTTTCTCTAAATTATAAGTCAGCCCGTTTCTTTTTTCGACTATTGGTCTCATTGTCACTGGGTTTTAACATACCCGAATAGCCTTGGGAACGTTGGTGCTTCTACATTGTCTACCTTCCAAGCTGCCGGGAAGTTATTATTTTTTACTATCCTTTGTACCACGCCTACGAGTTTTAGTATCGGATCTTCTTTCAGGAGTTTCAGTTGGGTTTGTTGTATGTAGCTATCCAAGAAGGATTCATATAACGTTTTTTCTATAAGGACCATTCTTTTGGTTTTGTCTTCTCTAGTCATGTTCAGGTTGTTATCATTGATCCATGTGATTGTTTCTTTGAGCTGACGGGTGTTTTCTCTATTCAACTTTTCACTATTTAACTGCTTTCTTTATAGATAGATTTTGTTGTGCAATAATTCCTTTATTTATAATATTTTGATTAATGATGATCATGATATGCAAATTTAACTTTTATTAAAACATTATATTCTTAGAATTTTAATATTAGTATAATATCGTCATTCCTATTAATTTATTTAAATAATTTATTTTAATATTTTTATAGAATATATTCCACATAAACCTATTTTTAAAGACAATCATCCATCCAATAAAACTGTATTTTTGGGTGAAACA
This sequence comes from Olivierus martensii, assembly GCA_000484575.1. NCBI lineage: Eukaryota > Metazoa > Arthropoda > Arachnida > Scorpiones > Buthidae > Olivierus > Olivierus martensii. The sequence goes on from AYEL01047732.1 coordinate 5,790, forward strand.
GCTAAATTTGAATGTCGTTTTATTTCTGGATTTCATCCTTTTGTAGTATGGGTAAAACGGTACAGTGTTAATGGAACCTGGGAAGATGATGGAATGCCATATTTCAAATTATTACAGGTAAAGCTGAAACTTTTATTTGAATCATAATAAAACTATATTATAAATATAATTTAACAGAATTGTTTCATGAATTGTGTATATCAAGACTATTGAATGACAAGAAAAAAATTATCTGATTTATTTAATTTTACAAGGTTCATAAAATAAAGTATTATCCTACTTATTATACAGGATGATTTAGAAGCTAGGGGAAAAATTGAAGGGACATGTAGAGAAGGAAATTCTAAGCAAAAGTTCTTAGGATCATATCAGCAACAGTTTTTATTAAAAAATTTTTGCTATTTTTTAATCTACATCTTCTAATTATGAATGTTACAGCGTGAATTAAAAGTGGAAAAGTTCTTTTTTATAACTGAAGATCTTTCAGCTTCAATAAGCCATCATCAGCATAATACAGAAATGAATAAATATTCGAATATTATACAAACGTAAAAAACATAAAAAGAATACATTTAAAATTAAGCAACGATATCATAACATTGTATATAATACAATTACGAAAATAAAATATATCAATATTGATATCATATTAAAATGAAATAAAATAACAAAATAAATATTAAAAATTAAACCAGAAGTTTTATAAAATTATTAGACAAGCCATTGCAGCGGTACGATCGACGGTTGTATGTCATTTATCACGTGATATTTATTTTTATATTCTTGTATTACCAAAAATTCAGAAATTTTTGTCATCACTACTATTTAACTTTTTAATGATTCTTGCCTGATCCCAATGGATCGAGATATTATAGTCATAAACGGATCTGGCTAGAGCAGTGTCATCATCTACATTGGGGTGGGCAATCTCAGGCCCGCAGGCCACATTATTTTATTATATCTAATACCAACGCTATGTATTTTACATACCTGTATCTTCTCTTTTTTAAATAAATACTTTTATTATCAATTGTTTTTGTCATTTCTCTTTTTTAAATAAATACTATTATCATCAAATGTTTTTGTTTTGGCTCGTGGCCCACCATAAATTTTTCTATATGGCCCCCTACAAAAAAATTTCCCACCCCTGATCTACATCATCTAATGAATTAAGTTTTTATTTCTGACAAGTCTCTACTTTATAATGCAAAAAAAATTATTTTTCTATGTTATGTTTCTATTTTTTAATAAATTATGTAATTCAATATCTCCTTATCAAAATTATGTAAATAAACAAAGAGATCACATTTCAGACAGCCTAAATTTTTTCCCGATGTCAAAACAAACACAGTTCATGTTTCATTTGTAAATAGAAGGGTGGCTTGTGTAAGCTGAGGTAGTTCAAGGTTATTTGGAGGTGGTGCATCAGTTGGAGGAGTTTGTAAACAAGGGCAATAAAATATAACCTCCAGAAGCATTCTCCAATTTCGATGGCTATTAATCTTATATTATTTAAATTTAATCTCATATTCTAATTTTATGCAACATTTATTGTAAACATTTCCAACCAAAACGAAATTTTTTTTGTTTTATGAATTTTTTTATCAGATGTATAATATGCAAATTATGAGGATAAACAGATTCAAAAATTCATTTTTTCATTATTATTAATGATAACAAAGTAATTTGTTCTTTTTCTTAAACAGAAAGATTGAGGGTATATTAAACACTATATATTTCCGTATTGGGGTCAGAATTTGTCACATGTGCCTGTCATTTCCGACTAGAACTAAACAATGATTTCTTCAAGTATTATTTATTAATTTATCTTCTAATATTCATTTTTTAATTGTATAATTAAACATTAAACAATTTTTATTAGAAATTTTATGAAATCTTTAATAAATTTATTATGGAGTCAAATAAATATATTAAATTATATAAAAATAAGGAAGTTATATTTATTCAGAGAAACTTTTATCTAATCACAAATTTAATAGTTTGTTTACATGGGTCAAAATGTGATGTGAATCAAGCGACATCCACAATGCAAAACGGTGAACTAATTTTAGATATTATTAATTATGGTAATCTATGTAACTGGAATCAAAACAGATTTCTTGGAGGGACTGTCAATCTGTATATTTTTGTATTGCTGATTTTAATGCATTGCAACATGTAATGAATGCATTGGGAAGGACCTAGCAATTTAGGAAAATTCTAATTTTTTCAAATTTTTCAAAAAAAAAATTTTTTTCAATCCACTCCTGAGAGTGGTTGCATTCGATTTACAGCACCCACTGCAAATATTACACAATTACAATTAGAGTGGTTGCATGTGACTTGTAGCACCCACTGCAAATATTTCACAATTTATAACCCAGCAGGGGTTTCATGTCAAAACCACTGCTAGGTTATAAATTTCAAAGCACAAAACCCTTGCTTGGTTATAAATTCCAAAACACTACAGGTAGTCCTCGACTTACAACGGGATTCCATAAATCGATTCTGACATAAGTTAAGGACTTCTTGATTTGTTTGATTTCTGATTTAATATTTTCATAAATTAAGTTTCTGTTTAACTTAAAATAGTTAAACAAAGCTTTCCTTGCCTTCTTTTTTATGTTGAAATTTTCATTAATAATAATAACTCTCAACTGGACATGATGGAGTTATGAGGAGATACAGTAATAAAGCTTTGTTTGCCGATTAATGGTGATGCATATACAAAAGCAATGTGGTATATGCAAGCGGTAACAGTTGAATTAGAGAATTTTTAGTAATAATTTTTGGCTGTCATAAGTCAAGGACTCCTGTATTAAAAAATATTTTTCCCATTTTAATTCTTATATGCATTCTTTTTATAACTGATGAGGGCCTTGTAGGTCAAAACATTTTTATTAGTGTTTTAAATTTATATTTAAATTTTCTGCTTAATTGATTTCTAGTAAATATTCTTTAATGGTAGTACAGTGAAATAAACTGTTTATAGAAATACTTTATATTTATTTTATAATCTTTATAGTATATGTTAATTCTTTTATATTAACCTTAAATTTTTGCAAATGAGTTAAAACTTCCTTGTGGACTTCGTTCACTGTACTTTAATCCAATATTTTTTGTTTTGTAATTAGAAACTAAATACATTGTATATCTAATAATGTTATTCTAGTTTATTAATATTAATATATAACTGATGTTGGTCTTATGGAAGATGAAAATGTTACTATTTAAAATAAAACATTCCTGTACAGAGCTGTTTTTCTATGTAATTTATTTTTTTTATAGTTTTGAATAGTCTAAAGTTTTTGTTAAATTACTTCAATCATATAATAATTAGAATTGGTTAAGTATGTTTTACTAATTTTTATTTAATTTGTTATATGTTCTAAATAGTGTTTTTTTTTTTTTAATATAAATGTTCATGATTATTTTATTATTTTAAAAATGATTATAATTAAATCTGTACAAATTTATTTTCAGAATAGTTCAAAATCTATGCTGTCTGATCCTTATGTTCTGACAATTGAAAATGTTACTTATGATGATGCAGGTTGGTATACCTGTATAGCTAATAATGCAGTAGGAACCAGTTATCGAAATGTTTGGTTAACAGTTCTTCCTCGTAAGTTATTTTAAATTATTTTGTATTAAAAATTTACTTCTAAGTTTATAAAACCAGTACTTAGAATGAAAATTAGCAATTGATCATTCTGATTAAAGAAAGCTTTCTGGAAAAGAATTTAATATTTATTTTAATAGTATTGAGCTAAATAAATTTTTACAGCAATAATAATAATAATAATAATAATAATTAAATTTTAATCAATCATTAATTTATTTGTTTCCAAATTATTACTGCTATGATTATTTGATTGATATTTAGTTATTGAAAATAAAGCTGCATAAGGCTCTAAACCATGGTTTTTCAGCCTTTTTTCTGTTGAAGAACACATTTTAATATTTTAAAATTTGGCAGCACACCTAAGTATTTTATTAGATTTAACAACAAATTTTTATTAACAGATGTATTTATTCTTATTACTTACATTCAGATTACAGACATACTCTATACGGGATCATTAAATGGCGGCTCTTATTAAGTTATAACGCCATCTGCGGATTTTGTCTTTTTAGAGAAACTATAATTTTAATTTTTAATCATTAAATGATTAAGTTATAGTGCCATCTGCAGATTTTGTCTTTTTGGAGAAACTATAATTTTAATTTAATTTTTATTCCTTAATTTTAAATTATGAATAATAACAAAAAATTTTGACTGTTGCAAAAAATTTGAGGGTTAGATTTTTCTAACACATTAGTTTGATTGCTGAAAAGGATATCCAGCCAACCACATTTCACTATTAATATATATGATTCATACAATTACATACATACAATTCATTCTTAATTTTTCGCAGCACACTGTCAAAGGTTTGGTGGTACATTAATGTGCCGTGGCACAGTGGTTGAGAACCATTGCTATAAACAGTAAGTTATTTATTTACAGAAATGTTTTGGCCTTACTATAGTCTTGTCTTGACTATTTGCAACAACAAATAATTTTCATTGTATATACACAAACATACCAAAGGCATTCTACATTTTTCTTAAATATAAAATAAACTTAAAAAATGCTCAGTGATGATAAAAAATGAAACTATTACTTCACAACCATGTAGGCATGATGTCAGATCATTGAAAATTACAATACTGATGAAAATCTTAATAATTTTTAATTTATAAAACAAAGATAGGTATTAACACCAATATAATAGTGAATAAAATATTCCAAAAACAAATATTTTTCTAAAATAAATTTTTATCACAGTTATTGCAATGCTTTTAAATTTAACTTTTATTACAGTAATTAATACTGTACAGCAATACCTTGCATAGTCCAGGTTTCACTATAGCCTGGATTGTAATTGTTAATAAAAAATTTTTAATTTATTTTTTAGAATAAATATGAAATGTAAGTGTGCTTGCTACTTACTTATCTATATGTGACTCGAATAGCCACAATGACAAGTTGAGACAAGCAGGAGGCTGCTCCAGTGTTGCCAAATTTATCTGAGCAATGTTTGTTATAGTGCCTGCCTCTCAAGTGCAATGTCGTCAGTTGTTTACCGCAAACGCTTAATTGAATCATTGAATGGGAACGAATACTGGCATATCGGCATTTGCGACTCATCAGCTTGCGGCAGCCCAGTTCAAGTGGGAATGTGCCTTTACGCAGAGTGCCGCTCTGCATTTGGAATGGCGCCGAGCAGCTGACTTGGAAAAAGTGAATGCGTTCGCCTGCTGGGCGAGCCCTCTTTATCTATTTGTCTTTATGAGCTTGGACACACTTTCTATCCCCTTCTGTCTATTGTAAATCTTTATAAAAGATTTTAATGTTTAATGCGTATGAAATAATTATTAACGATTTAAAAAAAAAAAAAAAAAACTCTAATAATAGTTATTATTAATGTATGAGCTGATGATGGCGTTTTAACGCTGAAAACGTTACTCAATAAAGTTTTTGGTAAAAGTTATTAGATTGATATCTGGTCTGCTCACACGTGCTGTAGAAATTGCTCCAATTATAATTTTTCCCATAGTTTAAGTACCTCAAATAGTCCAGTTTCAATTAGTCTGGTAAGAAAGAGGAACCAATTAACCAAACTATGCGAGGTATTGCTGTATTCTGACAAAAGATTATTATAATAGTTTTGCTAAAAACTAATATAATATAAAACATATATTGATACTATAAAATTTTTTTTTTTGTTTAAGCAGATTTTAAGTTTATTACATTTGTATTGCATATTACAATCCTTGGGCTGCAAAGTAAGCAATATTAATGATCTATTAATAATATAATATTTTATTTACCTAGTATATATATTGAATGTATTAGGTAAATCCCATAAAGCATGACGACTTATACAAAAACAACTATTGTGCTGACAATGGAATTTTTCCAAAATTACTTCACATAGTAAATTGTTTTTTTGTTAATTTCTGCTTATTAGTGCTGTATTAATTGGTTTTTTTTATTTATAAGATTAAGCCGTTATTATTTAAATTTAATGTACAGAAACAACTTTCAAAACATCATAATACATTTAAAGACTGTTAAACAAAAAATGCTTAGCTGATTGAAATTATTTTTGTATAAAACTAGAACCCTTTAATTGTATTCTTTGAACCCCATGGTCCACAGACCACATTTTGAGAAATACTGGAGTAAAGGGATGTGTATAAATTTGTATCTTCTGATTTTTTTCAAAACATTGAAATCAAAATAGTTATTCATTAATTCTGATGAGATGAATTTTTTAATAATTTTAATATCCTGCTGTCAAGATCAGAAGTTACTACAGGTATGTCACCTATGATGATATTTAAGCTGAATTTTATTTATAAATTAATCTTTTTGTAAATATAAAGAGGGTACAACTAAATACATTATTACATAATTGATGATACCTAAGATCATTGCATTAAAAATTCTGCATGTAATATTTCTTGAGCTACATCAATATTGATGTAGCTTAAAAAAATGGTTTGTTTTCCAATAATCATGTCTATTTGATATTTTGTAATATGTATTATCTCCATAATTCTTTACACTATTTTGGATTCTGAGAACCATATACCTATACCCATCAATTAAATCTTCATATTCAACTTGTAAATTTTATTATTAATTATAAATCTGAAATTTCCTTAAAATGTAAGAACAGCTAAATCATATTTCCTGATTCTTTTCGTTAGAAACTGCAACTGTCACTATGTCTGAAGAAACTGCATTGCAATTGTTGCCATAGCAACAAGATTTGATTTATTTTAATTTTTAGAATTTTGTGTCGTGAGTGCTTTTACCACAGAATTACTTTAAAGCAAAAAGAAAAATGGGCAACAAAAATGGACAATCATTTAATAAATCAAGGATTGCATTCCTCACCCATTTTTTACTCGCAGCCAATTATATGTTGCCTTCTCAGTGGTGAAAAGTTTTAATTGCATCAAAGTTTTTAGATTCAAACACAAAATCCCTTACATACAGAAGTTTAATTGTAGCAAACTTTTATTAAAATATCTAAAATGTTTATAACCACAAAAATTTGCAGGTTTCAGCTAGTTATATGTATGTAATTGTATGAATCATGTATATTAATAGTGAAATGTGGTTGGTTGAATATCCCTTTTGCAGTTGAACCACTGTACTGATTCCTATAAATAAGTTATTGTTAGAAAAATCTAACCTTCAAATTTCTGCGACAGCCAAAATTGCTTGTCGTTATTCATAATTTAAAAATTAGGAAATAAAAATTAAATTAAAATTATAGTTTCTCTGAAAAGACAAAATTTGCATGTGGCCCTATAACTTAATAAGCATCACCATTTAATGATCCCGTGTATGAGCAAGATGTATGAGTATGTTTGTAATCTGAATGTAAAATAAATAAGAATAAGTACAATAATCTGCTAATAAAAATTCATTGTTAAATTTAAATTATTATTTAAAATATTTAGGTGTGCCGCCAAATTTTAAAATACTAGAAATTACCCGAAATATACTATTCTGATCTAATCTTATAATACTTTATATAACAGCATATTGTATAATAATAGCTTACTAATAATACTTTATACAGTATAACAGCATATTGTGTAATAATAGCTTATCTGCAAATTTATTTAATATATATTTTATTAAGCATTAGTTTATCTTGCAAATTTATTTACTATATATTTTATTAAGCATTAGTTCAAATGTGTAGTAATTGTAAGGGGCCCGTGGAGGCTGCACCCCAAGGGCGCCGTGCCCCCGACGGCCCTCCGTGGAGGCTGCACCCCATGGGTGCCTCCCCGATGGCCCCACTCCACCGGTGGAGCTGCGCCCCATGGGCACCGTGCCCCTGACGGCCCCACTCTACATGTGGGCCCGCGGGGTCCCCAGGCCCGTGGGACCCGGTTTCATCTCCCCATAGGGTGGGGCTGCACTCACCAGGGATCAAGAGGCCCCATCGGGTGGGGGCTCACCCCAACAGGCCCAGGCACTTGGGGCCCAGTTTCATCTCCCCCGATGGGCTGCACCCAGTTTCATCTTCCCACGGGCACCGGGATCCCTGTGGGGTGGGGCTGCTCCCCCGTGAAGGGGGTAGTTTACAGAATGATGGTTATAATTTCTTTGTGTGATAAAATATAAACAAATTTCATTTGAGATATGTAATATATCACCATCGTAATTATGGATGTAGAACAGAAAATTTAAAAATGTTGTGTAAAATTTATATGTTAACATTTTTTACACATAACATAAACATAAGAATTCGACATAAAATTTCCTTTAAAATAAAATATCCAATGAAATGGTTAAATAAGGTGTGAAAAGCTTAGGTGAACAGTATCCTGTATCATAACCAGTAATAATACTTTTAGCTAAGTAATTCTGTAAAAATCCAATAATAGTAATGTAGGTAAGTTATCTGTTGCCCCCTTTCTTTGACACTTAGCGCCATCTATTGATATTTATTATCATAAAATAAAAATTCGGCCCCTAGGGCACTAAAAAAAGTCCAAATAAAAAAAAGATCTGTTGATGCAGACATCCGAAAATTAGACCTTTCTAATGATACCCTATTTATAGAAATCTGTACAGTGGTTCGTCTGAAAAAGGGACTCCAGCCAACCACGTTTGACTATTAATATATATGATTAAAATGTGTTCCTCAACAGAAAAAAAGGTTGAGAACCACTGCTTTATAAGTTTGTTTGATAATACTATATTTCGTTATTTTTTTCTTTTCATTTGTTATGTATATATATATATATGCATATATAAGAAATTTTAGAATTATTTTATTTGTATTAAAGATTGTTTGTCTATTGTTCCTGCACTTCTTCCATTGCTCTGGACTTGTAGCACCATTACTCGTATGGGTTTTTTCACCATATGCTGGAAAATCACCACAAAAACTACTACTGGTGTCAGAATATCCTGACATTTTCTATAATCACGATGAAAAAAATTTATAGTAATAAAATTTTAGTATTTGGCCTACCTGATAAAACTCCACATAATAAATTGTGTGTGCGTGTGTGCGTGTGTGTGTGTGTGTGTGTGCGTGTGTGCGCGTGTGCGTGTGCGCGTGTGTGTGTGTGTGTGTGTGTGTGTGTGTGTGTGTGTGTGTGTGTGTCTTATTAATGTGTAGAGACATAATTGTCATCAATATGTCTTTGGAATAGTATAGAATATGTATTTTTTCAGTTGATATCCAACCGGTAAGAATATTGATTAAAATAATAATAATTAGAAACAAATATAACATATCATAAATCAAAGGCATGGAATAATAAAGCTAACAAAAGTAACTATTAATATTAAATGAAAAATATAATTTTAATGTGAGAGAGAGTTTTTCTTTTTATATATTTTCTTTAGTTCCTTTGCTAAATAAAACTTGATAGATGATAAAAATATTGATGAACCAAGTTGACAACATCAATCTAACAATGGATACAAGCAGAAGAGGGCTGGTAAGAGAAAGAGAGAACTCTATGCTAATTGTTACAAATTTTTTTCTTTTCCTATTTTCCTATTGAAGAATTTAAATTCTTCAATCATTATCAAACTGAAGAGAAGGTTGCAAAGTCACGAATTTTAACGAATATCAATGCTATTAATTACAACTAAACCTAACAGTTTTAACGACTCTGCAATCCAGAGTTCGGCCTGAGCTCAGGTCTTTCACTATTTTCTAAACTAAATATAATGAAATCAAAACGATCTAACAACAACTAACATTTAGCTGGCAAAACCAAAATCGGAAACTTACAACTATAAGTAACAAACAAATGTTGGATTTAAATCGACAAAAAATGATGTTACAAACTTATGCTAATAAATTGAATAAATTCTCAAACAAGTTAAATAACAAAATATAAATTTATTAGAAAAACTATAAATTTATTGCTCAAAAACACTTACAAAAGTGTTAATTAAAGCTTTATTTAAACGAAATAAAGCACAATGAAAAAACCACAAAATTTATTTTAATTAATTCAAATATCCAACAATCAAGTTATTCACAAGAAACAAACCTTAAATACTACTTAATTCTACTACCTCCACCACTGATACAAACTTCAAGCAATCTGTAGACCTTTACAAGAATTCGAATGTCACTCAACCACAATTTCACTTTAGAACCTAACACCTCGCTGAGTCGATGGTTGCATCAGCTTTGATATTGAGTGACGTACAGTCCCGTGTCACTTCATTTACATAAATATACGTAACAAGTTTAAATTTATTAGCTTACAGAGTTATTCATTCATGTCATATTTTACAATTTAATTATATACGACCAAAACATCAATATGAGATCATTCTTATATTCTCATATCGGATCAGTGAATCATTCTTATATTCTCATATCGGATCAGTGGTAAAACTTATTTAGATGTGATGACGTCATCATCCGAGAAAGCTCATCTGGAAGACAGATGTCCGTCCATAACACGTGATTGCGAAATATTGAGATGGAGAATGTGGAAATAAGTCAACTTTTAAACTAAAATATAATACAAGAAATCACAACAAGCACTTGAAGTAGGATAAATACACTAATTTATTATTAGATATATATGATATGCACTACATATACTAATAATAAACAATTGTATTATTATTAATTTGAACCAAAACTTGATTTATCATTTGTCAAGAAATCAGAGTGGCAGAGAAAACTGTCAGAGTAAAATTTGACTGGTTTACTTTTGATCAAGACTCATGTTCTCTAATCATTGGATCTATTGGTCTCTCTCTCACTCTCTTAATATTGTTTGAGTCTATTTGATGAATGTTAAATTCCATTCCCTTACCCCAGGGCTGCCGAGAGAAATTTCTGGATCCATGACAAGTCTGTGATCCAGGCCCCTTTTTTAAAAGTGCATCACTTTCATTTAATAAAAAAAAGTCATATAAAACATCAAACATTTATTTAAAAAAGTATACAATAAATTCAAAATTCCATACATTATATACTATACAAAAGACAAACATTAAATAAAAATTTAAAAACCTTCGTCTAACAAAATACTGTTGTGCCAAAATTAACTATTTTATATATGACTGCTTTGGGTGATAGACAGTTGTTCTACGAACTATTGGACACGTTATATGATACGTCGGGGCTTGATGATCGGGCCCGTGACAAAAGTCACGGATGTCACCCCTTCTCAGCAGTCCTGCCTTACCCTGTTGAAAAGGTCATTCAAAAATAATAGTTTTCCTGATTAATTTTATTAGCTTTACAGTTTAAAATGAAGTTATTGTTACATTTAATTCTTACAAGCATTTATTGAAAACAAGGTTTTTGACAAGGAATTGAAATGTTATGCAATTTAATCTTTACAAATATTGATTTAAAAGAAAATTTTTGACAAGATTGATCATGTAAATTGGCTCATCATTGCATCAAGTAATTCATTAAATTGCCATTTTCACAATTATGGTCAATCCAAATCCAACAGCAATAATGCAGAAGTTAAAATAATTACAAGAGTATACATGATATATTTAAATCAATGACAAAATAATATATTTTAATAAAAAGAAGTTAATTAATTGGAAATAGATTTCCCAAAGTGTCAACAGATGCTGGTTTTTTAAGATGATCCCAAGGTGATTATTATTGCAAATTTATCAATGAACAAAGTTTGATTCTATTCTTTGTATGTTTTGTCTATAACACCTACAGGTAGTATAATGTCACAATCCTATATCCAATACTTCTGAAAAATGCCTGCCCTGGAATGTTATATTAAGGCATAAATTTCACTTCATTCCAGTTCACACTCATTTCCTTTTATTACAAAGCATTTGTAAATTCTATAAAATAATGCTGGTTTGTCAATTTATGATCTTCAAATACTTAATTCACTAAAATAACTTAACTTTAGAAATATCTTTATTTTGAATATCTAAATTTTCAGTAGAAACTCATATTCATTTATTCATCAGCATTTAACATGTTTCAGAATTAATTGTATAAAATTTTATTAGACCTAAATAAACTGGTTCTTTATATGCCATCTTAATAAATTCAAAATTTATTTAATATTGCCACACAATTCCCAAAACACTCTGAAGTAAACTAGATGAACAAACTTCTGTCAATCTTTCATAACCTTCATTTCTATTGAGAGATCAAATAGAAGCTTTTGGATAATATCTTACATAATAATATAGTTATTTCTTGACTTCCATAAATAGCTGGGACAGAAAAGTTTTACATAATTCAGATTTTGTAAAAGTTGGAAAAATGATTTTAAAAAATCATTAATTTCCTAAAAAATCATTTTTCAGAATGCTTGTTTTAACAAACATTCTGAAGCAAAACCTACTTGAACTAGTGGACTACTGTGATTGCAGCTATACCATGTTATGGCACCATATTGCTGTCTGACTGGTACAATATCATACCAGTAATATAATATTTAATTCAAGAAACAGTACACCAAACATAAATAAAGCATTACGATCTTTTAAATGTTGTAAACCAATAATGTCAGACTTGTATCTTGCAAATACAATAAATTTTTATGCTGTATACCTCAAAAAAATTAAATTTTTTACAAAAGTCCAGATTATGGAGGTTATATATGTAAGTTGAAATACTTGTATATGCATTGCAATATTTTAATTTTAATGAAGTTTTTTTCGATTGATATAATTATTAATTTTTCTTATTATTTTATTAATTTAGCTGAAAGTGGAATAGATAATACTCATTATAATGGTATATCAGAAAATATTAACAGCATATCAACATGGATTATTGTAGCAGTTGCAATTATGATTGTAATTATTCCTTTAGTTTTCTTCATCACGTATCAATGTTATGTGACAAAACAGAAAAGAAATATCAATTTAATTCCTCCACATATGACTGTAAAAAAGAAAATAATTTTGGAACATCAAGTAAGCTTTTTATTAAAATTTCATATTTCTATGTTAGAATTTTTTGTATTTTCAGCTTTGTTAAAATTGATAATTTTTTTTAGTAAAATGTATTTGATTTAATGAGATATTTAAATACTGTTTAAGTATTTATTAATCCCTTTGCAGATAATATAAACAGTTCAGTGGACAATTTATTTAAAAAATGGGTGGAGCATATATAATAAATTTTATTGCCCAAAATTCTCATATCTAATTATTATTATTATTATATTGGGGTATGGAGGAAAAATGATTTTAAAAAATCATTAATTTCTTAAAAAATCATTTTTCAGAATGTTTGTTTTAACAAACATTCTGAAACAAAACCTACTTGAACTAGTGGACTACTGTGATTGCAGCTATACCATGTTATGGCACCAATGATAAGAACAGCCATATGGCCTTGAGGTCAACAAACGTTGTTTGACAGTAAATATGCACCCCTGGTGTACTAGTTACTTGT
>AYEL01047748.1:0-13475 GCA_000484575.1 Olivierus martensii
CATTTGGATTAAAGTTCCCTTGAAGGTTTGTATTATATAAAAGTTTATACTTTGTTAATTATATGATTAAATGTTTATCTTGAACTAGTCATATATAAATATGCATTTGCTTCAGATTTATCAAATAATTGTCTTTTGAATATATATACTACTTATAAATCTAGTGTGGGTTTTCCGGAAATGGAAATGCGGAACAACAGGCGTTATGCCTATGAGTGATCTATCAAACGTTGCACAGGTAAGGATGGTTTGGAAGCAGTTTGTTGTGTATAGACTGAGACAACATCGAATATAAATTCAAAAGCTTCTTTATTATTTGTTAAAGAAAGATTTCTATGTACAAATATTAATTCCCAACAAGCAAAGAGAGAGATACCTTAAATTTTCATAAATGAGGGGCACAAATGAAGGGAGTTCACTTCCGGTCTTTCGCCCTTTTTAACACAGTCTTTAGTCTCTTTTTAAATAGTCTTTAGTCCAAGAATTATTGAAGACGACATAAACTTTCGGTTTTCTTTTGAATATTAACAATGACGACATGCACAGCACAAACAGTACAAATCAGAGACTAGACGAGATGTTTGATGAAATGGAAAAACGAAGAAGCAACAACCAGACAACAAGACTTCGAACCAAAAAGCCTGGACCTTCTTTGTCTCAGCTCTTTTATATGTTTAACCTCTTTCTCACATTTCCCAGGGATGATTCTATCTTACATAAGAGGCTCAGTTGTCATGTCTTAGACTTTACATTGATATCTGATTAAACCATCTACAATTTATTACCTCGAAAATAATATTAATGATATTGATTACATGTTATTTTATTTCGACATCATCAAATGTGAGAAAGAGGTTAAACATATAAAAGAGCTGAGACAAAGAAGGTCCAGGCTTTTTGGTTCGAAGTCTTGTTGTCTGGTTGTTGCTTCTTCGTTTTTCCATTTCATCAAACATCTCGTCTAGTCTCTGATTTGTACTGTTTGTGCTGTGCATGTCGTCATTGTTAATATTCAAAAGAAAACCGAAAGTTTATGTCGTCTTCAATAATTCTTGGACTAAAGACTATTTAAAAAGAGACTAAAGACTGTGTTAAAAAGGGCGAAAGACCGGAAGTGAACTCCCTTCATTTGTGCCCCTCATTTATGAAAATTTAAGGTATCTCTCTCTTTGCTTGTTGGGAATTAATATTTGTACATAGAAATCTTTCTTTAACAAATAATAAAGAAGCTTTTGAATTTATATTCGATGTTGTCTCAGTCTATACACAACAAACTGCTTCCAAACCATCCTTACCTGTGCAACGTTTGATAGATCACTCATAGGCATAACGCCTGTTGTTCCGCATTTCCATTTCCGGAAAACCCACACTAGATTTATAAGTAGTATTCCTCAACTCATCTCCACGACAGGGGGTTTCCGATCCCCACACTAGTTATTATAATTCATAAAACATCACTGCCATTCTCGATATGTTTTCAGTTTAAACTTCAAAAAAATCACGCTTATGCAAATAAAATTTCTTATCCTCAATGGGAATATATAAAAAACTCTATATATAGTTTATATATAATATATGGCAGCAAACAAATACGATATATTTATATTAGCATATTAGAATTAAAAAAATAAATCTATAAATATCATACTCATAATTACCAATATTCAAAATTTAAAAAGTGATATTAGAGCATGTTATCTATTTAGTCAATTCATAACTAGAAAGTCTGCACGGTTTGAAATAGTGAGCAGCGATTAGTCTTTTCAGTTCAGAGTGCTGTAATCAACCCATCTCATTCATATAGCTCACCCCTATTCTTAGTCAGAATGGACACGTCCATTTATCTTCCACTAAGCAGGCTCGAATTGACAGACTTTATAACCGATCAACTTCCAGTAAGCTGAGCCCCTACGAAGTAGGTGAATATCTTTTTGGAACCAACTTATAATGGGGTATAAATTATTTACTAAACACAGTTTATACATTAAAGATTGTTTTTGACTATATATTGTAATCATCAGTTCAAATAAACAAAATATAAAATAAACTTTAATTTTTAAAATTTTGTTCTATATTTTGTTTATTTGAACTGATGATAACAATATATAATCAAAAATGATCTTTAATGTGTAACTTTTAATATATAAACTGCATTTAATAAGGAATTTATATCCTACTAAAGAGAGATTGAACAGGTAGTGCTCGACTTATGATTAATCATGTTTAATAATCATTAATTCTGTGATTGGTCAATGCAATTCCATGGGTTCAAGTCTCTGACCCAATGGTCTGATATATGGAAAGAATCCTTTTTTGTATTGGGTTCTTAAAATTTTGTGTTCATTATGTTTATTAAAATAATGTATAGTGTCCTGGTAAGCATTTATAGTGAAAAATCCATAAATTTTTGGCATTTACAACTTATTGCCATTCTGATTTATGACAGCAGGATTTGAAACCGAACCTCATTGTGAATTGAGGACTACTTATATTTATATATGTTATAGTAAAAGTAATTAATTGGTGATTATACATAATTGCTGGTTATTATGCATAATTACCAATCATCTTAGTAAGTTTGATAAATTTCTTTAAATTTCTCATTTTTACTGGCAATTTTACATAATTTTCAAATGAAGTTGAAAAATTTGATAAATATGCCAGAATTTCTTACTTTTGCCGGCAATTATTTGTAATTCCCAAATGAATTTGGTAAGTTTGATAAATATCACTGAATATATTACTTTTAAAGAGATTTTTGCTTAATTTCCAAAATTTAGTTCATAAATTTAATAAATATCATGAAATTTCCCATCTTTTTGTTGTTTTAATTAATAATTTAAGTATAAGATTACTGTTGTTTTGCATTTATAACAGCCTATTGGCACTCATTCACTTTTAACTTCAATTTTCTCTAATTGTTTCAGTATGTTTTCAACATCGTCTTCCACACCTTCCTGGCCAAATCCACGATTGAAAAAAGATACTTTTTATATATCTTCTTGAGGATACGAGTCTAGATGTACACTTCTATGTTTAAGGGCAAGTCAATAGCTCTGATATGATTTTTGTGATAAGTTCTTTCAATACTATCTCAAGTCATCACATAAGGAATTATTTTTACATGCACAGTTCATTTGCAATTAATTCATATTTCCTCATTTTTTCATTTTCAATTGTTGTTAACAAATCTTGATTTGTGATTTCGATCACAATAGGACATATAATTTTCTTTTTTTTGTCATATATAAAAATAACAGGCCTATCATGGTCAAATTGTACAAACATCTTTTTCTAAATGTCAACTCTAATTTCCAAATCTTCATTTGCAATTATTTCTTGAACCGAGTGAAATCTTATTTCCTTTGACTGCTTAAAGACGAACTTATTACATAAATGAAGATGAATGCAGTGAACTACTTCATTACTCCATGAGAATGCATTATTTATCAAATTTACCATCTAGACTGGCAATTATGCATAATGTTCAGTAAATATAATTTATCATATTTATTACAGCAAACTGGCAAGAATGCATAATCACCAGTGAATGTGATACATTCGCAATATATGAAAAAAATTCATCACTTTTACTGAAATAGTTGATTATACATAATCACTGGATTAATCATTTTTACCATAACATATATATGGACATACAAAAAGCAGATCTGTAATTCCTGTAATTGACAAGCATTATTTATATGATTTTTTTTATACAAAATTTTATTTTATGAAATTTCCAAAATAAAATAAGCTTAGTTTAATGAATAATTACTGTACATATATAATTATTGTAATTATATAAATACATGTACTTATATAATTTATTATATACACTTAATTCTGTTTTTACTTGATAGATATGTTCTCAAAGAATGCATGCAAAAAAATATGCTGTATCTATGGGAAAACAGAAGATTTTTTTTTTTTTAGATCTGGAAGCAATCACCAAAAATAATACCATAAACCAAATGAAAAATCATGCTAGAATCTTCTTATTTTTACGTGCTTGCGCTTTTTATTTCATAAAGATTGTACATGTATATAAAAAAGTATTATATAAAGTAAATTATCATTTGAAAAGAAAAATAAGGTACAATTTTACATTAGCATCATATGAATGAAACTAGTATCAATAGAAAAATGACAATGAATAGAGAAACCTTTCCAAAAGAACTGCACTTCTATCTGGTACAGGCTTCGAGAAAATGAACGATGAAATTATATTATTTCTCCACATTCAGTATCTAAACTGGTACGTGCCATCATTTTGAAAATTTGTTTTGAAATCCGAAATATAGTAGTTTTTGGAATGAATCTTCAACAGAACAGAATTGCCGAGTCATATTTTAAAATCATCAGTTTGTGGTAGGCTTAGATTTAATTCTTTAATGTGTGATTTTTTCCAAAAGATGAAATTAAAGTATTGAAGATTTGCTATCCCACCAACTGATGATTAAAAGTGAAAACTGGCAATACCATTGTGTTAAAGACTCATTCCAAAGAAACTAAACATTAGAGAATTAAAGATTTGCTACCCACTGATTGATGATTAAAATACAAATCAACAATTCTGCTCTAAGAAAGATTCATTCCAAGTCGCCGAGAAAACAAACTTTCTTGTTTTCAAGCACGGTTGAAGTCGCGCGCTATTCGGAGGGGGTTTACCAATTTGTTGGAAGAGCCATCGCTGTTGCAGTCGCACGCGCGGCGAACAATTGCACAGTGTGACCACGGCTTTAAAAGTGTGAATCAGCAATTCGTTGTGTTAAAGATTCATTCCAAAGAAACTATAAATTAGAGAATTAAAGATGTGCCGCTCACCGATTGATGATTAAAGAATGAATCAACAATTCTGTTATATAAAAGATTCATTCCAAAATTATATCAGTTTTCAAGAAAGGTTTTCAAAATGATGGCATGCACTGGTTTAGGTACTGCATGTGGAGAAATATTATAATTTCATCATTCATTTTCTTGAAGTCTGCACCAGATAGAAGTGTAGTCCTCTTAGAAAGTTATCTCTACTCGTCATCTTTCAATCAGTACTATTTTTGTTCATATAGCACTAATGTAAAACTATACCAATAATATGTTACTTATTCATAAACACAAAAATTATTCAATTATAAACAACTAACGTACAGGGGATGAACCATTTTACAAATTAATAATGAACATTGGCTTGTTCGTTATTAATTCACAAAAATTATGCAAAATAATATGAATTACATGTAACAAGATTTTGATATTAATTTTTATTAAGTTTTTTATACCATTAAACATCAAAAAGTTACTTTTCACTTTAAACACCAACTCAAAATGCAGACAAAACAAATTTCCCTATTGAAGTTATACATATAATTAGGGGAATTCCTCAGAAATTTTTTTTCAAATTGAAATCAAAAACAGCAACATGGAGGCAAATAATGCAAAGCAAGCACTGCATTTACTGTAATACAAAATTTTTTCTTCTTAGAATTTGAGTCAATCGTGTGAAATCAAAACAAATTGTATAAAAAGAGAATGAAATTTTTATTCTAATTTGTGTTAAATCAAAATCATGTAAAAACAGAACTGAGTGTGTGTGTGTGTATGTATATATAAAGTAATAAAGCAATATATAATAATAAAATATTCTCACACTTTTCCATCACTCCATGCAAGAAATTTTCCATCAGTGTGTGTGTGTGTGTGTGTGTATGTATATATAAAGTAATAAAACAATATATAATAATAAAATATTCTCACACTTTTCCATCACTCCATGCAAGAAATTTTCCATTGCTGCTAAATGCCATTGTTCGACATTTAGTTGCACACCTGAAATAAAATTGTATTTCCATAATTAAAAATATCAATTTTCACAGTATAATTTCAATTTTTTTAGCATTTGAAAAAAAATTCATTTTGATTTTGAAAAGCTAAACTGACTTTATTTAGAAAACTGATATCATTTGCAAATACAGTAGACTCCAATTAACTGGGATATTCAGAAAATTAATTTCCCCAGATAACTAATTACCCTTATAATCCATAATATATTCAAAAAATAGGAATTGTGGACAATATTCATTTAATATTAAAAAATAAATTGAATACATAAATATATTTAAAGTTTCTATTATTTATTTGAAAAAAGGAAACAAGAAATTTACAGCAAGAAATAATATTTGTAATTTTGAGTTAAATTTTGATTGTCAGTTATCTAAAATAAATAAATAAATCTGGGGCATTTAAAAATTTTCAGATATTGTATCTAAGATAAAACATTGATAATTAAACATCACTATAAGATTGCAGATTAATCCTGATTAATCTGAACCTGGATAATCCAATCCTAGATAATCAGGAGTCTCCTACAAGAACTTCCTGCTTTTACAAGTCAATTCATTCCTGGAGTGAGCTCATTAAGTAAGAACTCATAAGCCAAGAACCAGTTCTTTAAAATATAACTGCTTAAGACTTAATACTAAACGAATAACTATATAGCACTTTCTGCAGTTTAAATCATTTTCTTTAATCAACTACCATACAATACTAACGTTTTCGACGTACAAACGCCATCATCAGGTATTTTTTACCCTTTCTAATTTTCATTCTCAGTACAATTTTAAAAAAAATTGTACTGAGAATGTAATTTTTGAATTTATTCCAAAACGTTTATTGTTACCATAGCAATGTTCTATTGTTATCTTAATTCGAATGTAGAAAGGGTAAAGAATACCTGATGATGGCATATGTACGTCGAAAACGTTAGTATTGTATGGTAGTTGATTAAAGAAAATGATTTAAACTGCAGAAAGTGCTATATAGTTATTCATTTAGCTAAGAACCAACTTCCCATAGACAATAATATTAAAACTTGAAGTTCTGTTCTCAACAAGGAAATTTTGACCATATTAAAATTAAGTAAAAGTCAACAAAATCAATAGTACAGAAATCTCTTGATTAGTGCAGTTAATAAATCCTTGCAATATACCACATATATCAAAACCGCACTAATCAAACTAAAAAACCCATGGGAATAATTATAATGAATCCTGGAAAATATCAAAATTATAAACATGTATTTTTTTTCTTTCTCAAAGTGTATCTATATTGCATTACATGTACTTTAAATCATTGAGGAATATGTATAGGTTTTAAAAAATTTATAGTAAGAATTAAAATTTATTTTTCACAAAAAAAAAATTATTTTTTACAAAATTGCATAAATTTTGTAAAAAATAATTACACATTCATAGACAAAGTACTGGAGAGGAACTAAAGGCAAGGATGGCTATATAATATTTTAATGGCTATTATTAGTCATAGACATCAAGTACTGGAGAGGAACTAAAGGCAAGGATGGCTATATAATATTTTAATGGCTATTATTAGGTAGTTGCAATTGACGCTAAATTTAATAAATAAAATTACAAACGAATTTAAAATATAACAATTAGATGATGAAAATCGTGATATTAACGGAATTAAATAAATAAATAAATTTATTGCAGTGCTCTAAACATGTAGATTACAGTCCCCAAGATTCAGCTGCCTGAAAAAAAAAAAAATAAATCACATTTGTTGAAGCGCATTAATCAAATTTGGCACCGCATATATTAAGTGATACTCTCAAGTTTTTTTTTTTTTTTTGCACTAATCAAAATTGCATTATTCAAACCTGCACTAATCAAGGAATTCCTGTATATGATCAAACAATGATTTATCTATCTAAATAAATGAAAATATAACTTTTAAAATAAAGCAAATTATAATAACAAAAAAATTATTTAAGCAATATAAAATGCTAAAGAATTTTTATTCTTCATTATTATTAACAGATAAATAGATGAGCTTTAATGTGAATGAACTATTATCTTAAGCACAATCTGGGAATAGAAGTAATTTATATAATATGTCAATGAAATCAAAGAATGTGCTATTTCTACTTCTTGGCTGCCATTTTGAATTTTTCAATTTCAAAACAGACAATGGGGTTTCTGCTACAAAACCAATTGTATTGTATTGTACAGTTATATACATAAGATTAAATGCCGTTTTATGAATGTTTAGAATTTATTTATTCCAAGTAATATTCCTATTTTTGATTTTTTTTGATACTTCACATTTGGAAAAAAATTCTTAAATCCAGGAGCTTGTAAATTGAGAATTATTTTTATATAAGAATCCTTAACTTATAAGACTTACATAAACAAATAAGCCAAACTTCAAAGGAAATAGCCAAATATAACCCAAACTGCCAAATTAATCACTTGAATAATTTTAATAGAATATTTGATAATTGGAAATAATTTCTACTGAAGTTAGCATCATCTTGTAATTAATAAATTTACTAATGATTAAATCAGAGAGTGACACAATCTATGAATTAATGATTAAACTAGAATTTTTAATTAAATTATCTGAAGAAAAAATCTGCCTCAGTAAGGAATCAAACTGGAGACCTTTGGGTTACCATCCTAATATTATAAGTGTTAGATCACTGAGGCCACTTAGCAAATTTTGTCTATATATATTTTGCAGATATATTTTTCAGATATTAATATATTAAATTTAGAATTACTTTTATTTATAAGTGTTTGGCTCCATTGATAAAATGCTACTAGCTAAGTAACACTTTGACTGGCACAGTCATCTTAACATAGACAAATAAATCAAAAACTTTAAGGGAAGTAGCAAAATATAACCCAAACTGCCAAATTAAATCCCTAGAATAACTGAAATTTTAATAAATGGAAATAATTTTTATTGAAATTAGTTCCTCAAAATCAAGCTGGATATTCAACATGAAAAAAGACTGTTAATACAAAACAGAGAGCAAAAGATCAACATGGACAATTTAAGACCAAGAAGGAAAAATATAGATTAAAGTTGCAGAACAAATTCCAAGTGTTCACAGAAGAAGAAAATGGCCTACAAAAAATATACAATGGGACAATGACAATCATTAGAAATAACACAGAGGAGACAGCAGGAATTCAACCAAGAAATCTCATCAAAAAAATATCTGATAAAACAGAGTTAATCAAAAAGAAAGGAGGATGAAGATCAAATCCACTACTGACCAAATAGAATCTAGAAAAATGAACAAAATAATATGAAAGAAAATGAGAGATAACAAATGGAAATTCAATATAGAAAGGATTCAAATGGCTATTGAAAACAGCAATAACCTCCAATCAGCACAGAGAAATATGATGATTAGTAAATACCAACTAAATATGATCAAAGCAGATAATGGAAAAGTTATCACCCATCAAGACAGTAGAGTAGAAAAAGCAGTAACCTTCTATGAGGAACTATATAAACCAAGAGACCAACTGAAGTAAAAAAACCAAAACCAAAACTAACAAATATAGATGACATCTCAGTAATACTACCACAAAAAGTAGAAACACCAATTAAGAAAATGAAGTGCAGAAAAAGGAACATCGGCATTGAACTTCTAAAGGAAGGAGGAGTACTAGTATACAAGCAACTCACCAGAATATTCTCCATTGCATACAAAGAGAATGGATACCAGAAAGCTGAAAAAATGCAGTCATAATGCCAATACATAAGAAGAGAGATAAAGCAGATCCGAGAAACTACAGGCCTTTAAGTCTATTGTCAACAATATACAAAATATTCGTAAATATCCTCACAAGATGATTGGTATGATTGGAACAAACTGGATTTTAAAAAAGCTATTCAACGATGGATCATATACAGACTATCAATCAATTGAAAGAAAATTGCAAAGAACATCACATCCCATTCTGTATGACATTCAACTCAGTATCTACAGGGGCAACACTAACAGCATTAAGAAATAGAACACAGTACATAGAACTACTACATATCATCTATGAGGAAGTAACAGCCATAATACAATTATACAATAATAATTAGGAAAATAAAAATTCAATAAGGAGTTCATCAGAGTCAGCATCTCATCAGAACTGTTCACAGCCTGTCTAGAAGAAATATTCAATAGATAAATGGATGGGCACATAAAAGAATAAATATCAATGGAAGTAGTTCAATCACCTGAGATTTGCAGATGACATAATACTGTTTGCTCAAACACCTAATAAACTACAGGAAATGCTAAGTGATTTCAAGATAAAAAAACATGAAAATAGGAGTGCAAATGAACTATGAGAAGACAAAGGTAATGTTTAACACAGAAGTATCCCCACAATTAGTGATGATAGGTCAGACAATTAAAGGGTGGAAGAATACAAATATTTAGGACAAGTAATCACAATACAAGGTAAACAAATGAGAGAAATTAAACATAGGATGCAATTGGGATGGCATGCATATGGCCGATACTTCTTAAGGGATAATAGGATACCAATATGCCTTTAAAGGAAACTCTTCAACATGAGCATACTTTTTTTTTATTACTAAATTATTACTAAAAAGCAGTTAGATAAAATAATTATACATGAGCATACTATCAGTAATGACATATGCTTGGACTCTTACAAAAAAAATGGAACAGAAATTAGCAACAATCCAAAGAAGCATGAAAAGCTTTATGTTAGGATTCTCCAGGAGGGACTATAAGATCAGCACACATATAAGAGAATAAACCAGAGAATAAAGACATAATGATAGCAGTTAGAAGCTGTTAGTAGTATTGGGCAGGCCACATAGTGAGATATATTGATAACCATTAGACAAAGAGAATTACAGAGTGGTAATGAAGGTAAGAATAAAGACATCCTGGCAGGCAATACAAATGATGGAGAGAGAATATAAGAAAATTAATTGGTTTTCAGTGAATGCAGATTGCACAAAATAGGTACATATAGAAACAAAAGAAGGCAAATATATCTAGCAGTAGATGAAATAGAAGTGCTGATGATAATGATGAAAGTTAGTGTCATCTCATAACTAATAAATTTATTAACAATTAAATCAAAGAGTGCACCATCTATGAATTAATTATTAAACTTATTTTTTTTATTTAGCATTGTAGACAAATTGTCCCTTGTGCAGGGATAATGAAACAACAAAAAATAGCCAACATACACATCAAGACAAATTATTAATATTCCATATAATAAACAAAAAATCAATCTTATTTACTAAACAAAAACAAAATTCCATATTTCCATTCAGCTGTCCAATAAATAATAATAATAATAGTAGTAATAAAAAACCCACCTACCTGAAAATAAAAACCAAAATTATTACAATTCAAAGCAAAAACTACAATGGACAACTGAATAGAATTTCTCAAATGTAAACAGTTCACAACAGTATTAATAGCACTCAATACCTGGTGAGAGATACTAAACAGGGAGAGAAAAATAATTTTAAAACCAGGCATAACAGTCAATTTAAAATTATCCAAATCTCAAAAATCCAGATAATCAATTGTGTCACATCATGTTTCAGAAAGAAAAAACACATTAAAGCTCAAAACATATTCCCAAAATTTAATACTCTTATTCTTTAAGCCAGCACAATTCCACATCAATACGGAAAAATCAATCTTTTGTTGTCACTTCAAATCATGAAATTCCTTAACAGAAGACAACAAATGATCATAATAATAAAACTTTCCATCTATTTTAATTTATTATAAACCAAATTAATCTCATTTGCCCCATTCTCTCTATGTTGTTTTCCAAACAATCTTAACTCATTTTAACCTTAGGAAGTCTAACAGAAAAATCATCATTAATAAAAATATTTGAAGCTTTTAATTTCTTAGTATTATATTTCACTTGCTTTTTAAAATTAAATGTAGTAAAACTACACAAAATAATATGGGATCTACTATTACTTTTAATACCAATTCTAATAGCATTTTCAATAGCAATATCCTTAATATCCAAACAATCTATACATAAATTCTTTACTAACATTTCTGTATCAGACTGTTTTTCTCCAATTATTTCATCAAGACCAGAAAAGATGACATTATTTCTCCAAACTTTATTTTTCAAATCATCTATCAATCAGTAAATCTTTTCATCATTAATACCAACTTTCTGTCATTCACTGCTTCCTAAACTTCCACTATGCATTATAAATTCCATATTCTCAATTCTCTCTTCCAACCCAATAACAGCTTCATTGATATTTTCAATCCATGCCTATAATCTATCCAATCTTGATACCATAATCTCCAATTTACTATTCATACTCAAATTTGTTTTAATTAATAAATGCAAACCATCATGTAAATCAAAGTCACTGTTTAACATATCAATAATTGCAATTTCATCAAATGAATCTTCATCTCCCTTAAATCGCACTCTTCATTGGTCCTCAAGACTACTCTGACTGATTGGAGAATACATTTTATACCTTCCACCTCCTTCCATCTCATCGATACTAAACAAAAATAACCACTTACCTGAAAGTAAAAACCAAAATTATTATAATCCAAAGTAAAAACTACAATGGACAGTTGAATGGAATTTCCCCTATTAAACTTATATTTTTAATTAAATTATCCGAAGAAAAAATCAACCTTATTCCAGGATCAAACTGAAGATCTTTGAATTACTGTTCTAATGTCGTAATTGCTAGACTATATTTCTATCAGTGGAATTTGATGTTTATAAATAAAAGTAATTCTAAATTTATTATATTAATATCTGAAGAATCAATCTGCCAAGTGGTCTAATGGTTATGATGTTGGCAATAACCTAAAAGGTCCCCAGTTCAATCTTGGATTGAGACAATTTTTTTTATTTGATTTAATCATTAATAAATTTATTAATTATGAACTGATGCTAATTTTAGTAAAATTATTTTCACTTATTAAAATTTCAGTTAAAATTATTCAAGGGATTAATTTGGCAATTTGAGTTATAAGACTATAATTCTGGAAGTATTACGTAAGTCATGTTCTATTTATATTGAATTTAAATCTCAAACTGAAACAAAAAAAGCACTTTTAGCAGTAAAGGTTCTCACCAAAAATTTATTAAAGCAAAAACGTTTTCGATATCATAGATACCATCTTCGGTTGCAAACAATAAAGAACAGAAGAATTACAATTCATTTTAAATGTAAATGGAACACAAAATTAAATTTAAACATGTTGACGTCAGAACATAAATATTCAGGATATAACAAAAAATGTAAATAATTCAGCTCAATTATTAAAAGTTGAAAATAAATTTATTAAACTTGAAGATCTTTCTGCTTTATTCAAATAAAGAAAGATTAATTCAAATAAAAATGAATAAAGCAGAATGATCTTCAAGTTTAATAAATTTATTTTCCATTTTTAATAATTGAGCTGAATTATTTACATTGAATAAGAAGTGGGAAGAAATTATGCATTATAACAAAAAATTTTTAGAAAACATATACATATGGTTATTTCTAATGGCAAATATAAACATTTAGATTATGCTACATACTTTTCTTAATAGCATATCTCCAGGCTGGGCTTAAATCTTCCGCTTGCCTAATATTAATGGTATTAGTTGTTTCATTAGCTTTCATAA
>AYEL01047764.1:0-49940 GCA_000484575.1 Olivierus martensii
GGGGAGATCTTTGCAATTCTCAAAGGAGTTCAATATATTCAGAAGAACCATCGTAATAAAAATTTTGCTATCTTATCTGACAGTAGAGTAGCGTTACAAATGATCTCGAACATTGACATTAATTCGGACCTTATTAATGAAACTCGCAAATCCCTTGATCTCATCACTGATTGCAAGGTCTCCTTTCACTGGATTCGAGGGCATCAGGGAAACATTGGAAACCAACAAGCTGATTTCCTGGCTAAGAAGGCTGCTGAAAGGCCACTCCCAATTGCTTATGATAAATACCCAATCAAATATATTAACTCTGTTCTTTATAACAACTTACTGAATAAGTGGCAGGAACATTGGGAAAAAGGTAGTACTTCCCGACTCTGCTTCGAATTTATTCCTAACATTATTGGCTTCCTTAGGAACAATTACTATGACAACAATTACTACAACACACAACTCCTGACTGGACACGGAAGATTCAACAAATATTTTTTCCGATTTAACATCAAAGACAAGAGTGACTGTGACTGTGGGGAGCAGGGTGACCAGGACACAAAACACTTGCTCTTCGATTGTAAATATTTTGAAATTGAAAGAAAAAACCTTGAAAAGACGGCTATTTTGGCGGGTTACAATTGGCCTTGCTCACTGCAAACCTTCATTTCAGACAAAGCTCTTTACAAGGCCCTTCAAAACTTTCTTTGTGCGACGGCGGCACTTGAAAGTAACTGGGAGGTGGGGATTATTACTTAACTATAACGGGTTGTTTCTTGTGATTCAATTTTAGTCCTCTGAACAATTTCTTACGAGATTCTCTTTTACTGATTGGGGCTCTCCGTGATTTTCCTCCCTGGTTGGAGAACTCAGTGAATTGGAGATTCCGGGGTGAGAACGGGGATTATTACTTTACTATAACGGGTTGTTTCTTGTGATTCAATTATTGTCCTCTGAACAATTTCTTACGAGATTCTCTTTTTCTGATTGGGGCACTCCGTGATTTTCCTCCCTGGTTGGAGAACTCAGTGAATTGGAGATTCCGGGGTGAGAATTTTCACAACTCATTTGTCTTTGGGAACTTCCCAGTTTTGGAGCTGACTCCTGTTACTGTTTGTGTTTTCGTTTAGGTTTTCTCAGAATTGTTAACACTTTGAGACTTCATTATGTAAATTAACCAGCAGAAGTGCTGGCTACTGTAAATCATCATGTAATACACTGTACTCCCTTTCCTAATTGACAAACTTTTGTAGGTTTTTATTTTCATTATGTATGTTTTAGTTTTCTCAGCATTTGCTGACCTGTATTTTTTTAACCATCATGTAATACACTGTACTCCCTTTCCTAATTGACAATCTATTGTCGGATTTTATTTTCATTATGTATGTTTTAGTTTTCTCAGCATTTGCTGACCTGTATTTGCTTTTTTTAATAAAGGATGCAGGCGCTCAGGGACCTGGGAGATGTTGGTTGCTGCCTTCTCTAATCTAGTGTTTCGGTCCACTTCTTCAGGCTGAATTCTTTCCCTCTTTTTACTTTCCTCACACCCTTTTTTTTCCATTTCCTTTCTCTGGGCTATGTTTTGCAGCCCTTATCAAACCAGTCTGTCTATAGCAACTGATATAGCAACCAGCAGTCAACCTGGACAGACATGGTTTTTGTGCTCCGACTTTCGGTTAGTTTTTTCGAGGATTAACCTGTTTTTTGTTATTGTGTGTGCTATCATCTTAAAATAGAAGAAAAGAGCTCTCTTGTGGTGAAAAAATTTTTCAAATCGAACAGGTACTTTTTGAGTTATCACAGGTTAAACTTTTGGCAGTTTTTGCTGCTGTTGGCTAGGTGCCAAAAACCGTTGTAACGGTCACCGGAAGCTGTTTTTCGCGACCAGAAGTTCTTTTCCAGTAATTTAGTGGACTTTCGGACACTGTTTATGGAATAGTTATTAACTTTTAAATTTATGATATTTTAGGGTTAAGTCGCGACGGACTTTCGAACTACACCCTTTTTCGCTAACTATTTAGTGGCGAAGTTTATTGCGAATTTTCTTTGTAAACTGACTGTGTATTGTTTTTACAGTGTCTTTATATATGGCCGCGCTCATTGTGACCTTTGGCTAATTCGGATTTGGGTCTGTTTTTCGGTGACACCTGTTAATGTTAATCCTATGTAACGGACAACCGATTTTTCAAATTTTGAATTTGGTGCTTCTTCTCAGTATTTTGGAAGATTGTCTTCTTTTGGTGAATACTTGGAAGTGCCGCGTGATTTTTGAACATTTCTTTGCTGGGGACGAGGCTCAGAATCAGACCACACCAGGAAATTTTTTAAAGGGAAACTTTGAACGCAATTTTAATCTTTTAAAATTGATACCAAGTAATTATACCGCTAATAGGCAGGTCTCTTACCATACTTACTGTTTGGCTTGGCTGAGCGTTGGGCGATCCAGTGTTGAGCTTTTCATCTCTGGTGTTGCTTCTTTTTCCATTTTGGCTAAAATTTTGATAATAAATGATGTCTGATTATAATGTTGATACCAGTACGGAAGAGGAAGGAGAGGAAATGGAAAGTATAGCTGATAGGGCATTTGATGCAGCCCTTCAAGTAATTTTACAGCCGCCAAAGAGCGATTCTCCGGAAGAGGGACTGCTCAGAGAGATTCAGGCGGGACTAATAACTATTTTCCATAACATTAAGGGTAATAAGAAAACAGGCTCTATGACAAATGCGGAAAGGGAACAGATCAAAATGGCTACTATTAAGATGCATCAGGCAGCAAGCCGTATGCACTCAATGCTTCAAGATTATAAAAACAAAGAACGGAATGAGTCAAAATTATCGTATGCAAAGGTGGTTGCGGGACCAATTCAGCCTCCACCTTTGAGCAGAACCTCAAAAATAGTGGGTCAAACGTTAAAAAAGGAAAAAACTATGGTTAATAGTGCACAAGACATTCTGATAACAGCTAAGCAGGAAGAAGGAATTGAAATTATAAATTGCAATGAAATTGAAAAAGAAATTAAAAAAGAAATAGTTCCAAGTAAACTTGGAATAACCGTTGGAGGAATGTATAAAACAAAGCAGGGGATATGCATAAAAGTGGGCTCAAAGGAACAAGGGCATAAATTGAAAGCTGCTATTGAGGAATCAACAAAATTGACAGGTAAAATTCAAATAAAATTACCAGATAAGAAATCCCCAAAGGTAATCTTGATTAATGTACCAAATTATATTAAAAATGAGGAAATAACAGAGGAGATTTTTAAGCAAAATATGCACATTAATGAGGCATTGGAATGGAAAATATTTAAAGATGAAACAAAAGTGATAAACTCATTCAGTACACAGAAGACAGGAGAAGAGAAAAGACATGTGATCTTTTCAACTACGGCAAGGTGCAGAAATATTCTGCTCACAAAGCAAAACATAAGTTTATCTTGGACAACTGTTAGAATTGACGACTATATTCCAGTAGTAAGATGTTTTAACTGTTGTGGATACGGACACACCTCTAAAAATTGCACCAATGTTCAAAGGTGTAGCCACTGCAGCAAAAGTCACAGATATTCAACTTGCAAGAAACGAGAATCTGTACCAATTTGCATAAATTGTAAGGAAATAAATAAAAACCTGCCGCAAGAACAATGGTATGAAACAGACCATAATGCTTTTGCATGGTTCTGTCCAATGGCAAGGAGGCAAAAAATTCTAATGGCCAGAAGAACTGAATATGAATAAGTGACAACTCTCTTGTAGGAAAGGAATTTTCAAGGAAGAATACATCATGGATCAATCCAGCCAAAATAATAGTCAAACGGTTAATTATCGGACCCAGGGAATCACTTCCTTAACTATCCTTCAAATGAATTTGCAAAAGTCTAAGGCAGCAACTTCAAACGCCATTAAAGACATCTTGGACCTTCAACCAGATGTTCTGTTGATTCAGGAACCTTTTGTTATAGGGGAGAAAATGGCTCTTACTGGTAGATACCAAAGGTTCCCTTGTACAGGAAAAAATTACAAATTAAAAACTGGAGTTCTAATTATTAATCAACAATTGAATGCCATGCTCCTTTCGCAATGTACTAACGAGATTATGACAACAGTCCTCATCAAAGTGGATGAAAGGGAATTTTATGTGATTTCTATTTATTTACCTCCTAACGATGACATTGAGGAAAATTTGAGGAAACTACAAATTGTTGTAGATGAATTAAATCATAAACCTGTCTTTCTTGGAGGTGATTTTAATGCCAAGTCCCCCATGTGGCATAGCCCATTTGAAGACGCTAGGGGTAAGAAAGTGGTCGAATTCATGCAGGTCAATGGATTGACTTCTCTGAACCAAAGCACAATTCCCACGTTTGAGTCGGCAGCAGGGAAGAGTTGGATAGACCTATGTCTCTGTAATTCTGAATTTCTAAATTTTAATCCGACTAGTATGGTAGTGGAGGGAATTACAATTACAGACCATAATTATTTGATAACGGAAATTAAATTTCATACCATTCAAAAGACCCAAAACAAAAAATGGGGAACCACTGATAAAACTAATTGGGAATTATTTACAGAAACCCTCCTAAATAATTGGGTTCCTTTCAGACTGGACGAAATCAAAGGGAAGAACGACATCGATAACATAGTTACAAAACTACAGGAAACAATTCTTGGAGCGTATGATATAGCCACAACAAAAATTAAAAGGGAGGACCATTTTCCCGCATGGTGGAGCCCAGACCTTTCAAACAAAAGGAAGAGCCTTAGAATTACACATAAGAGATATAGAAGAGAAAAGGATCAAACAACTAAACAAGAAATCTATAGTAAGTATCTTAAGGAACAAAGGGAGTACAAAACTATGATCAACGAAAGAAGGACAAGGGCCTGGAGGGAGTTTTGCAGTGTGGAATCCAACAATCCATGGAGAACACCCTATAAAATTATTTCTAATAAAATTAAGAAAGCTTTTCATCCAAGTACAGTGCTCACGGAAGAAGGGGAGTATACGAAGGATCTGGATGATACTATACAGGCCATTTTCCAAAATATCTTTCCACAGGACGACGAAGAAAACGATACGCAAGAACATAGAGGAATTAGAAGCAGAGCAAGGGAGGAGCCAGATACAGAAAATGACCAGATGTTTACATATGAAGAAGTTGCAAGGATTTTCAGACAGATAAATGTTAAGAAAGCACATGGAATCGATGGAGTAACTGGGAAAATGGCCATTAACGCTTTTAAGGTTCTGTCAACGGCTTTTGTTGTTTTGTTCAATAAATGCTTGGAGTTCGGAGTTTTTCCAAGTGAATGGAAGAAAGCAAACATTAAATTAATTCCAAAGACAAATGGTGATCTTTCTAATCCAGCTACTTATAGACCCATTAGCCTCCTACCGGTACTGGGGAAGGTGTTAGATAAATTATTAATAAACAGAATTAATTGGTTCTTAAATAAAAATTGCATACTTAATAAAAATCAATTTGGTTTCTCACAGGGCAAGAACACGGCGATGGCCATCAAAAATGTAGTTAAATTCATTGAAAAAGCTAAACAAAAAGGTGAACATGCATTAATTGTCTCTTTGGATTTCAGGGCCGCATTTAACTTTGCTTGGTGGCCGAGTATATTTAAAACACTTATTGAAGAGAAGTGTCCAAGGAATATCTACAAACTCTTAAAGGATTATTTCAACAATAGAATTGCAATTTACCAGACTGGGAACACGAATAAAGCAATCAAAATTACAAGAGGCTGCCCACAGGGCTCACCATCGGGTCCATTCCTATGGAACTTGATATTTAATGGACTTTTGAACACTAAATTAAATAACAGTGAAGCAATTCTTCAGGCTTTTGCTGACGATGCTGTTTTACTAATTAGTAATAAAAACAGAGATAATCTTAGGACTGAAGCCAACAGGATTCTTGAAATAATTAGCAACTGGACTATGAAGAATAAACTTCAAATTAATACTTCAAAAACTACATTTATGGTGGTTGGAAAGAAACAACCGCTTCAGAGGAAAATAAGCCTCACGATAGGGAATCAGAGCATCAGGCAGTCGGAAAAATTAAAATATCTTGGTATAATTCTAAACGAAAGGAATACCTGGACAGATCATATCCAGTATATCTACGACAAAACTTTAAGAATCATTAATATTCTTCCAGCTATAGCGGGCCAGGGCTGGGGCTTTAGCCCTCAGGCAGTGCGGTTTATTTATCTTGGAGCAATTGAACCAATTATAACGTACGCTTGTCAGGCTTGGGGAAATGCGGCCAAACTTAATAATATTAAACGGAAATTAAAAACTATCCAGCGATTGGCTGCTATAAAAATTACTAGGGCTTACAGAACGGCGCCAACTGACGCTCTTTTGATTCTTGCAAAACTAATGCCTATAGATCTTAAAATTCTGCAAGAATACTACTTTGATAAAATCATAAATAATGAATGGACAACAACAGCTGAAATACAGAAATTTGTCAAGAAAAATAAATTAAATGATAAATATCTCGAAATAATTGACCTGATCAAGGAAAATAAGCATGAGGCTGAAAAGGTCTACATGGACAGACACCCGGCAAAGAACAAAGAAATTGAGATAAAAGGACAACCTCTCGAACAGCAAGGGATTTCGATCTTTACTGACGGATCCAAGACAGAACAAGGCGTGGGGGCAGCGATTGTTGTTCTCGATCAAAACAATAGAACCAAATACCAGGCTTATTACAAACTTAAAAACTACTGCACTATCAATCAAGCAGAGATTTTTGCCATTTTTAAGGGATTAAGCTATGCTGAACATAGAATTACTGATAAAACTTTAATAAATATAATTTCTGACAGCAGAACGGCATTACTGAACCTCAATAAAAATTTTACCTACTATAAACTAATTCCTAATATTAAAAGAATAATTGATAAACTTAATACTAGTAATAATGTTAATTTTTATTGGATCCCAGGGCACAAAGGGATAAGAGGAAACGAAATGGCAGACTTCCTTGCCAAAAAAGCTAGGAATAGGAACTTGGAAACCTCTTACAAAATGGTTCCTAAGAGTTACATTAAAAAAATAATAACGGAGATTACTTTACAACAATGGCAGGAAGATTGGAACAGAAGCAGAACGGGGAGACAAACCTATGATTTTATTCCTGATATTCGGAGATTCTTGGGCTACAAACATTACAAATATGATTCGTTTGTTACCCAACTGATCACGGGACATGGGAATTTCAAAGAATATTTAAACAGGTTCAAGATTACGGATACTGCGAATTGTGATTGCTACAATGGAGAAAACCAAAATGCTTTGCACCTCTTGTACGATTGTACTAAATATACTGACAACAGAGTTTTGATGGAAAGAACTGCGATTCTCAAGGGCTTCAACTGGCCTTGCAAATTGAAAGATTGGATTGATAATAAAGCCTTATTCGATGCGCTTCGGACTTTTCTTAAGGACACGGGAGCGCTGAAACCATCGTTCACGTCTTCTCACACCGACTGATTGCTTTAGGGTGAAGGTGGACTGATACCGGTGGAACCGCTGGCTCTGTCGTCAGGGAACCACTGGCAACTAAAACATACATCTGTTTTGTCTTTGTTGTTTTGTTTATTTGTTTTTGCAGGGAAGAAGCGGATTTTGCGGGGAAGAAGTTGTTTGAAGAAGAGCAGAAGAGACTAGAGACACACAACAGAGACGTCTTGGGAAAGCTGACAACTGACTACAGACCTGGGTGACAGAGATTAAATCTAAATGCGGGACAAGAACGGACATAGTCTGGGAAAATGACAGCAGGAATTTCCGAACGTGAAGCTCTCCTGATGTGACTAGGAACACTTACAATAATGGAACCTAAAACACTGAACATATTGTTAAAGTGGATCCACATTACAGAACTTTTGTGGTACTTGCGATCCACTACTAAGGATATTCTTTGTAAAAATTTTGTTATTTGCAACCTGTACATATCTTTGTTCTTTTGTACTTCCCAATGGAAGAATGTAATTGTTTTTTGATAATAAATGGCCGATGCAGGGGCTGGGGGTCTCATGGAACTGTTGGTTGCCTACCTCTCTTTTCTTCTAGTGGCCTGTCACACTTCTTTGACAGGAACCTTTCATCTTTACCTACCTCTCCTATATCTTCTCACTTCAACTCTACTTCAAGCGGCTAAGCCTTGGTACAGCCCTCTATCTCTTTCGTTAACTGTCTATAGCAACTAGTTCCAGAGTAGATTTCAGAAGAAGAAGACGTGTTGGTCTGTGCTCCTGATTCTTGGTAAGTTTCGCATTCTTTTTCCCGAAAAGTTTCTCCGCATTTTCATCTCAGTGGTGCCGCTCTTCTCTGATTGGTGGACGAGTACTATTTGGGTACACATCGAGTTGCCAAGGAGGTGTTTCCTTGGGGTGCCTCCCCCTGCTTGTTCTCCCCCCCAGAGGCGGATGCAAGTGGATTGAGATTTTTCTTCTCCACACCTCATTTCAGCATAGGTTCTGTCTTCCGGAAGTGGACCACAGTGTGGCACCCCTTTCATCTTGGGACCAAAACTATTAATGCCAACAAGTTCTCCTAGTGCTGCTTCAACATGGTGCCAAGTTTCTTCCCACCCGGTTCATCCCCCGCTTGGATGCGAGTGGATTGAGTTTCCGAAGAAAGTTAGTGTTTGGTATCTTCACTTGTGGCGATCTTCGGGTGGGTGTCCATCCCAGGATTTTCACCGTGGATAATAACTACCAGTGCCATCAGGCTCCAATTTTACAGTACTTCATCAGTGTAGTGATTTCTTTCCTCCAGTTTCTTCTTCCAGGTGGATGCAAACGGATTGAAGTTCTTCACAGCATCTTCAGTGTCCTCTCAGCATTCTCTGGCGGAGGAAGTGCCAGGTTCCTTTCGGGAAAGGTGACTTCTGCTCAAGTTTAGTGTTGTGCTCCAGGTGTGATCTTCTCTTCAGGGTGTTAGTGTGTTGTGTTCTTCTCGGGGAAGTGCTCTGCCCCTGTTTCATCTAGCTCCTAGGTTGTCTACTGCTATCAGTGTCGGGTGCGCGTTCACCTCTTCACGCGTAATTTTGTACGGTTTTCGGCTTGCCTGGCTGTGCCGGTTTCTTTTTCCTGTCGGGTTTAAGGCCTTAGTTTTTAGATTAGTTTTAGTTTCTTCCGTGTTAGGCTGAATAAAGTTTATTTAGCTTTTAAGTACTGTTGGTCAAGATGGACTCACAACTTATCTCCTTGGAATTTTCTCAAGAAGATTTTGACAAAGCCTTATCAAACGCAGTAGCCCTTCTGTCGAAGGAGGACTCAGGAGGAGGACCGGAGGACCGGTTTCTCCGTGAAATTCAAGCTGGAATGTTTATTATCTTTCATAATATTCGTGGGAACAAGTCCGGCACAATCACAACAACAGAGAAAGATAACATTAAATGTGCAGCGACCATGATTCACGAATCTGCAAGCAAACTCCACGCCCTTTTTAAGCAGTCAAAACCTCAAACTCAACAACCAATTTCCTATGCTAATATTGTTAAAATCCCTCCAGTGGAGACAAGAAGTCGTACTACTAAACTAATTCAACAGGCTAAACAAAAAAGGGCTTCCCCACTTTCATCCCATGACGTTTTGATTCTGTCTAAAGAAGAAGACAACTCTCCAATAATGAATCCTTCGGAAATTGAAGGAGAATTGAAAACAAACATAAGCCCAAAGGCACTGGGGATAGCAATCGGAGGTGTATTCAAAACACGTCAAACTGTCTGCGTTAAGGTTGGAAGTCTGGCTCATGGTGCAAAGCTGAAAGAAGCCATAGAACAACACTCTACATTAGGTAAAAAAGTTCAGGTGAAACTGCCAGAAAAGCGAAGACCAAAGATGATCCTGATAAACGTTCCTGATAGCGTTCCAGATAGTGACATTTTAGAAGAGATTTTCCACCAAAATGAACAAATTCATAGTCAACTGACAAAAGAAAATTTTTATCAAGAAGTAACAGTGTTAACTTCTTTTAAATCAAGCCGAACTGCGCCCAACAGGCGGCATGTTATTCTCTCGGTATCACCGGCTTGCAGGAAAATTCTTCTTGACCTTAAAACAATCAGTATTTCTTGGTCACTGAATAAAATTGACGATTATCTCTCAATTATAAGATGTTTTCGGTGTTGTGGCTACGGCCATAAGGCCGCCGACTGTCCAAAATCCCAGAGATGTAGCCATTGTGGCGAAAAGCATAAATTTACAGAATGTCCAAACACCAAGGACAAGCCAACCTGTTCAAACTGTAAGGAGGCGAAGAAAGTCCTTCCAGAAACAAACCAACTCCAAACTGAACATAATTCCTTTTCTTGGAACTGTCCGACATTAAAACGATATAAGATTCAACAAGTGACAAGAATTAGCTATAACTAAATGGGAATTTCTTTTCAGTCTCACAGTAAATTAACAATTATGGCTAGTTACAACAATTTTATGAATCAAAATCAGAACTCTATCCATCAGTTAATTAAAAAATCAAATCTGAAAATTCTTCAAGCTAACCTCCAACGGAGTAAGGCCGCTAATTCTCATGCTCTGAAATATGCCAATGATAATAAAATAGACCTTCTAGTTGCTCAGGAGCCGTATACTTTCCACAACAAAATTGCACTTTTTGGAACAAATCAGGTCCTCCCTTCAGGTTTTCCGGATTTCACAATGAAAACAGGAATAGTTAACTTTAATAAGCAAATTGACGTGACAACAATAGGACAATTTTGTAACGAAAATTTAACAACAGTTCAAATTTATATAGGAGACTCATTTCTACTTGATTTTGGCTTACGCTCCCCCGTCTGAAGAGTTGCAGCCAGTTCTTAACTGTCTTCAAGAACTTCTGATCTCTTTAAAAGATAAGCCAATCTGCATTTCGGGAGACTTCAACGCAAAGTCCCCTATCTGGGGTAGCCCTATGGAGGATCCGAGAGGTAGGGAACTGGCAGACTTTTTAGCCCAATTTAATCTTTTTTCAATAAACAGAAGTGATCTTCCTACCTTCTCAAACGATTTGGGTGAAAGTTGGATAGACGTTACTTTAATTAATAGGAAGATGTCTTACTTGAATATAGATTGTTATACAGTCAATGACACAAATGCTAGTGATCACAATTATATTAGAATTAACATTGAATTTGAGAACTTCAAAGAAACATTGGTAGAAAAAACCATAACATCGTGGGAAGGTTTCGAGGACTTCCTGAGAGACAATTGGGTACCTTGGAAACTTGAGGATCTTAATAACAAAGAACAGATAGATACTTCTGTCATTGAGTTGACTGCTCTTGTCCACACTGCTTACGAACTGAACTCCAGAACCTCTACAGCAAGAAAAACCTCCACCTCATGGTGGACAACAGAATTGGACAACAAAAAAAGAGAAGTAAAGAAGTTAAGACATAGGTTCCGGAGGGAGACAGACTTAATTCTTCGACAAAGACTTAGACAAGAATATATACAAAATTTTAATGGATATAAGACTTTGATAAACCGTACTCGCTCATCTGCTTGGAGGAAGTTTTGTACAGATAATTGTGGTTCTCGTCCATGGTCGGAAGCGTACTACATAGTAAGAAAGAAATTCAAAAGAGCAACTTTGCCCAACTCAGTTAAGACATCCACAGGTGAATTCACATCAACAATCCACGAAACGTTAAGGAGGATCTTCGAGACAATCTTCTCAACAGGTGGTAACTTGGACCTGGCAACCCAACCTACTAATAATATAAGTACCTCAACCGAATTAAACCAACAGAATGATTGTCCCTTTCACATGGGAGAAATTCAAAAAGCCTTTAAAAATATAAAAATAAAAAAAGCTCCAGGACTTGACAACATTACAGGTAAAATGGCGATTCATGCGTTTAAGGCAATTCCCCTTGCCTTCTCCATCCTCTTTAATTCTTGCCTACAACATTCTGTTTTTCCTACTGAATGGAAGAGGGCTTCAATCAAACTTCATCAAAAGAATGACCTACTGATTCCTTCTGCCAGTGATTTTAGACCGATTAGCCTTTTGTCAGTGTTTGGGAAAACATTAGACAAACTTCTAATAGACCGCATTCTATGGTATTTGAACCAAAATAATTTTTTCCACGATCTTCAATTTGGCTTTAGACCAGGAAGAAGCACCGAAACAGCACTGCACTCAGTTAACGATTTTATAAAAAGAGCCAAATTAAAAGGTAAACACTCTCTTCTTGTCAGCATTGATTTCAAAAATGCTTTTGATTCTGCTCAATGGCCCTTAATCCTGTCAATCTTAAGGAATGAAAACTGTCCTCCTAATCTCTTAGGCCTAATTGCTGATTACTTCATTGATAGAAAGGCAGGGGTTTTCACTAATAATCTCTCTTTTGAGGTTAACATCTCCAAGGGATGTCCACAGGGATCCTGCTCTGGCCCGGCCCTGTGGAATGTCCTCTTTAATAGTCTGTTAAAACTTAACAGAGATTTTCCTGACCATATAAAACTGCAAGCATATGCCGATGATACTTTGCTTCTTGTTTGTCACCAGAACAGAGATGTCCTGGAAAAAATAACGAATGAAGTACTAAAGAAAATACATAACTGGTCATTGGATCAATCCTTAAGTATTAATCCGGCCAAAAGTTCTTGTCTTCTAATTGGTAAGGCAAAACCACACCAAAGGAAAGTCTCGATAAAAATTGGTGGAAACCTAATTCCCTGCAGAACTACTTTAAAATATCTTGGGGTGGTTTTTGACGAGCACCTTAACTGGACAGAACACATCTCCTATGTGCACAATAAAGCCTTAAAAGTTTTTAACGACTTAAAACACATCTGTTGCAATAATTGGGGATTGGATTCTTCAGCAACAAGGATTCTCTATAAAGGCGCAATTGAACCAATCTTGACTTATGGTTGTTCAGTTTGGGGTTCAGCTGTCGCAAAGGTCCATCCCAGAAGGAAACTAACAACCATTCAACGGTATGTGGCCATTTCAATTTGTAAGTCGTATCGCACTGCTCCAACTAACGCCTTACTGGTAATTGGGAAAATTCTCCCGATTCACCTTCGGATCAAACAACTTACCTGGAATTTTCTCCTTCACAATTTTAATTGGGATGACGGAGTTCCCCCGCCTTGCTTAGACACAGAGGAGAAATCGATTGCTGACTCCATCATCAGAAATGGTCTGGACTGGGAAAAGGACTCCCTGTTACCTCATCCGTCAAGCACAACTTTTATCACGGTGGAGAAACTAGATTCGGCAATGATTACACAGACGAATGTCTTCACAGATGGTTCCAAGAATCCAAATGGAGTGGGCTCTGCCTTCTCAGTCCAGGACTCTAAACAACAGACAATCTTCCAAGGGTACTATAAACTTCATAACAGCTGCACTAATAACCAGGCTGAACTCTTCGCAATTTTTAAAGCACTAAAGTACTTAAACTCCAACCCCATGCTCTTTAAGGACATCCACCTTTTTACAGACAGCTCTGTAGCTTTATTCAGCATAAATAACCCAAAACGCAACACTTTTCTGACTAACCTTATCAGAAAAGAGATTATTAAAAGTCGAGACAATTTTCGCTTAACCTTTCATTGGATAAAAGGACATTCGGGTCAATCTGGAAATGACTTAGTAGACAAATTAGCTAAGAAAGTTACTTCTCTCCCCCTTAATCCGCAATTTAGCCGTATCTCAGTAAGAGTAGTGAAACATAATCTTTTCAAAATTTTGCTAAATAAATGGCAAAATGAATGGGACAATGCAGACACTGGACGCTTGACTCACAAGTTTTTCCATAACCTGGAAAAACGTTTTAAAAATAATTTCTTAAATCCTGATTTTAAGATTACGCAGGTCCTGACGGGCCATGGAAACTTTCGTTCTTACCTGTATAGGTTCAAACTCTGCGACCAAGCTTTTTGTGACTGTCAACCATCTGCTCAACAGACAGTGGAACATTACATCTTCGACTGTAAAACATTTGCTAATTTTAACTCAAAGCTAGAACATAGTGTTCTCTTAGCAGGGTACAATTGGCCTTGCCCTCTACATTTTCTTGTAGACAACAAAGAATTATTAAAGGAACTCATCATCTACATAAACTCAACAGGAGCTTTGGAAGTAGATGACCATCTTCGTAGAAGATCAATTAATAATTAGTTTTTAGTATTTTGCACATTGTTGTGCTTCTTCATTTGTTTTTTTTTGTCGGGTTTTATCTGTTGGTTTTGTATACCTTTATCTGTATTTACTTTTTATACTGATTAAATGATGCGGACCTCATGGGGTCCAGAAAGAAATGGTTGCTCTACCCTCTTTTTTCTCTAGTGCCCTGTACACTTCTTCTACAGGAACTTTAATTCTAATTCTAAACTTTTCCTTCCCTTCTCACTTCTTTTTCATTCTTCAAGGGTCAAACCTTCGAGTACGCCCTCTAAATCTTTCTCCCCCCCTCTGTCTATAGCAACTAGGGCTCCTGCTCGGGGCCAACTCTTTGGAACATCCTGATCAATAGCCTTCTTGATATTCACGATAATCTTCCCTCTCATTCTAAAATCCAAGCCTTCGCCGATGACACTGTTATTCTTGTCAGTCATCACAACAGAGACGTGCTCCAGACCTATTGTAACACTGCTGCCAACACCATTGCTGATTGGAGTAATACCCACAGGATCCCAATTAATTATTCCAAATGTGGTTGCCTCGTTATAGGCAACAACAAACCCCTTCAGAAAAAACTCTCTATTAAAATCAACGGTAATCTCATTCCTAACAAGAAGGAAATGAAATACCTCGGCATCATCATCGATCAGCATCTCAACTGGACCAGCCATGTAAACCATATATACAACAAAGCCATCAAAATCATTAATGATTTAACTTCTATCTCCTACAACAACTGGGGACTGTCGAGCGAGACCACGCGAATTGCATATATTTCTGCCGTAGAACCTGTGATCACCTATGGTGCTCCCATTTGGCACAAAGCTGTTGATAGGGTTCACATCAGAAGGAAACTTCTCTCCCTCCAAAGGATGATGGCCCTTCGTATCAGCAAAGCTTACCGGACTGCACCCACGAATGCCTTGCTAGTTATTTCCCGCCTTACGCCTATACATCTCAAGATCAAACAACTGTCCTGGTTGGACATGCTCTCGAACACTCACCAATTCCAAAATTTTAATTCCTCTGGCCTGCCACAACCCTTGGAACCCCTTTTTAACAGTATTAATATTCATAATCTTGACTCCCCTCTCCTGGACAAAACTCACCCTTCGGACCACCTTCAATTTAACTACTGTCTCAGCCTCCCAACAGATACCAACTCCTTGCATCTCTATACTGATGGCTCCAAAACTAAAGACAGTGTTGGCGCAGCTGCTGTCATTTCCTTTGGTGCAAAGAAGACACTATCAAGGCTACTTCAAACTCCACCCTCACTGCACCATTGTTCAGGCTGAACTCCTTGCAATCCTGAAGGGTCTTCAAGCTCTTACTTCTCAGACCCGTCCCTCTGGCCACTGCCACGTTATCACGGACAGCCGCACTGCTCTTAACATTATACAAAACAAACCTTGCAGTAATTATCTTGCTCACAAAATCAGGGAGATCATTAAGTCCCTAAACACCTCCATATGCCTCACTTTTCACTGGGTCAAGGGACACTCTGGAGTTTTCAGGAAATACAAGAGCTGACTTATTAGCTAAAAAGGTTTCTTCTTTGTCCTTCTCACCAACCTACAGTAGAGTTCCCATCTCCTTCCTGAAGAGGACTGTTTTCCAGGGAGATCATTAAGTCCCTAAACATTTCCATATGCCTCACTTTTCACTGGGTCAAGGGACACTCTGGAGTTCCAGGAAATACAAGAGCTGACTTATTAGCTAAAAAGGTTTCTTTTTTGTCCTTCTCACCAACCTACAGTAGAGTTCCCATCTCCTTCCTGAAGAGGACTGTTTTCCATCATATCATGGCTGAATGGCAAAAGGAGTGGAACTCATCTGATACTGGACGCCATACTTACCAGTTCTTTCCTAATATCCACTCTGCTGTACACAACAAATTTTTCCAGCCCTCTTTCTTCCATACCCAGATTATCACTGGACATGGGAAAATTAATAGCTACCTGAACAGATTTTCTATTAGAGAAACTGACTCCTGTAGTTGCTCTCCTCAAGTTCCACAGACTTCTTATCACTACATTTTCGACTGTGAACATTTTAGTGATCAAAGAGTTAAAGTTATGCGAACTGCTCTTACCAACGGCTACAACTGGCCTTGTCAGCTGCATAACTTCGTTGAAGACCAAAAACTTTTCTCTGCACTGAAACAATTTCTTCAAGAAACTAACTGTCTCAACAATGATGAACAATTCCAACTTCAAGTTTAAACTTTTGTAAAACAGCTTTCTTTTTAGTGTAGATAAGTGTCCTGTTTTGTAAATGTTCTACAATGTTATTTTGTCCTGTGAATTCTGCAACTGTTATCGTCCATGTAACTTATGTAAATTGTTTTTCTTAAATAAACGCCGATGCAGGACCTCGTGACCCCATTGGGTCTGGTTGCTACTCCTCCTTTCCTCTAGTGACTCATCACACTTCTCATGATGAGACTTCAATGCTTTTCTACCTTTCCCAACACTTCTCACTTCTCTTCCTACTTTTGGGTAAAACCTCTGAGTAAGCCCACCTAATCTCTATGTTGAACTGTCTATAGCAACTAGTTCCAGAGTTATTCTCAGAGAGAGAAGACGTGCTTGTCTGTGCTCCAGTTTTTTGGACAGTTTCGCAAAAAATTTTTTCCGATTTTCAACTCCGCATTTTCACTCCAGTGTTCTCGCCTTGTCTTGATTGGTGGACGGAAACTAATAGGACACCCAATCAGAGACTTCAAAGAACAGCTTTTGGGGAGCCCCCCGTTCTGCAGTTCCCCCCCAGCGGCGGATGCAGATGGATTGAATTTTTCCCCTTCCTTGTCTCACCATTGAAACTCTCCTGTTTTTAGTAGTGGGTACCACTGTGGCGCTCCAAACAATCCAAGACCAAAACTAACTTCGTCAACAAGTTGCCATTGTCAAGAAACAACATGGTGCCAGATCTTATCCCTCCTGGACCATCCCCTGCCAGGATGCAAGTGGATTGACTTCAGAGTTAGTAGGAGCTCTGATTTTCTCTTTTGCGGAATTCTTCATTCCAGATCTCACCTTTAGGCTTTCATAGCGGATCAAAACTATCTGTGCCATCTAGTGCTTATCCAGTAATACTACAACAGTGCAGGATCTTTCCCCCCCAGCTCCTTTCCCCGGGTGGATGCGGATTGGATTGAGATTCATCTTGAGTTACATCTGTTTCCAAGCAGCTTTTCACGGAAGAAGAACTTGGTTTCCTGATCACTGGGGAAGAGAGTTTCCTTTTCTTTTAGTGCAGTGTAGTGCCTGTGCCTGATTCTACGAGTAGTTCCTTTTGTGAAGAGTGGTGCTCAGTGTTTTAAGCTTGTGTTTACTTCAATAGTGTTTAGCATAGCCCAGAATGGCTAGTTCAGTCGGTTTACTTTCAGCTCTCAGCGCGTCGGTACGGATCTCTCTCCACGCGTTTTTCTGTTCGGTTTCCGGCCTACCTGGCATTGTCGGGTCTCAACTTTTGTCGGGTTTTGGCTCTGGTGCTAAGTTTTTGTTTTTTCTTTAGGCTTAATAAAG
The DNA here is from genome assembly GCA_000484575.1 of Olivierus martensii. Lineage (NCBI taxonomy): Eukaryota > Metazoa > Arthropoda > Arachnida > Scorpiones > Buthidae > Olivierus > Olivierus martensii. The sequence goes on from AYEL01047764.1 coordinate 17,692, forward strand.
CTCTTTAGCTTCTTGAATTTAGCTCTGATCTCCAAGATGGATCTTCAGACTTCAGTTTTGGATTGCTCTCCCGAAGAACAGGAACGAGCTTTGAACAACGCTTTGGCATTATTGGCAAATGACGATAGTGGCGACGATCCAGAGGATCATCTTCTCAGAGAAATCCAGGCTGGAATGGTCATCATCTTCCATAACATCCGAGGCAATAAACTTGGAACAATAACGACAACAGAAAAAGACAACATAAAGAGTGCAATCACCAAGGTACACGAATCTGCAAGCAAGATGCATGCAATTTTAAAAAGTTCAAAACAACAATCTCAACAACCAACTGAACAGCATCAAACATATGCATCATTAATTAAATCTCCACCTAGAGCTCAAAGCAGCAGAACAACTAAACTAATACAACAGTCTAAAGGTAGTAGTTATTCTCTACACTCAGCTCAAGACGTCCTGGTTTTCCCGAGAGAACAGGATGATTTCCCAGCCCTTAATTCAGCAGAGGTGGAAGGGGAGTTGAAATCAAATATAAACCCAAGTAATCTAGGTATTGCAGTTGGTGGAGTGTTCAAAACTCGACAAGCAGTCTGTGTGAAGGTGGGAAACCTTGCTCAAGGCACAAAACTCAAAGAAGCAATAGAACAACATACGACTTTGGGAAAAAAAGTCCAAGTAAAAATACTTGAGAAGAGACGTCCGAGGATGATTCTACTGAATATTCCAGAAAGTGTTCCAGACAAAGATATCATAAATGAGATCTACCATCAAAATGTCCAAATACAGGAGCATTATACAATAGAGAGATTTCAACAGGAAATTGTTTTTTTGACATCATTTAAATCAAGCCGTACAGCACCCAATAGACGGCACGTTATTATCTCAGCTTCTCCTTTCTGCAGAAAAATTCTTCTTAGTTTAATTTCGATTAGTATCTCCTGGTCTCAAGTCAAGATAGATGACTACCTGTCAATAGTAAGATGTTTTAAATGTTGTGGATTTGGACATAAGGCTGCCGACTGCCCGAATTCACTGCACTGCAGCCATTGCGGAGATAGGCACAAATTTTCGGATTGCAATAAAACCAAAGAGAAGCCATTCTGTACAAACTGTGGAAACGCCAACAAGGTCCTAGCAGAAAATAATCAACTTGCAACAGACCACAATTCCTTTTCCTGGAATTGCCCAACAACGAAGAGGTATAAAATACAAATAGCTAAGAGGATTAGCTATGAGTGAACTAACAGACCATAGTCTTTGTTTCACAGCTTAATAACAATTATGGCTAATGTAAATTCACAAGTCTCTGTAGATCAGAATCACATCTCTTTGCACACGGACCAATCAAAACTCCGTCTCCTGCAAGCCAATCTTCAACGGTGCAAGGCAGCAAATTCATTTGCATTTAAATTTGCAAATGATAACAATATTGATCTCCTTGTGGTGCAGGAACCATATACACTGCATAATACAATTACGTTATTTGGCAATAATGTGATCTTTCCTATTGGTTCCCCAAACTACACAGTCAAAACTGGTGTCATTTGCTTTAACAGAACAATAGATGTCATCACCCTTGGACAATTCTGCGATGAAAATCTTACAACCGTCCAAATTTCATCCATTAATTTCCATTTTTACCTGGTTTCAGTTTATGCTCCACCATCGGAAGATCTCTTTCCAATTCTCCATCGCCTGCAGGATATTCTTACCACTTTAAATGACAAAGCAATTTGTATCTCAGGAGACTTTAATTCAAAGTCACCCATCTGGGGCAGCCCAGAGGAGGACACCAGAGGTAGAGAACTGACTGAATTTATGACTCAATTTAACCTATTCTCAGTTAACAGCAGTCAACTCCCAACCTTTTCTAATGACCTTGGTGATAGTTGGGTGGATGTTGTTCTAATAAATGATAGAATGAAAACAATCAACATAGATTGTTACACAGTGGAAGAACTTAATTCGAGCGACCACAATTACATCAACATTACAATGGATTGCCACCTTCAAAAAGAAATTAAAGACATGGGAAAAATTACCAACTGGGAAGGCTTTGAAGAATATTTAAGAATTAATTGGATTCCAAGAAGGATGGAGGACTTGAGAAGTAGAGAAAACAGACTTGTATGTTGCTGACTTAACTGATTTAATATACAAAGCTTTTTGTTTCAACTCTTCAACTTCCTCACACCGCAGGAGCCCAACTCCATGGTGGAATAAAGATCTAGAAAAAAAGAAGAAAGAGACAAATAAATTAAGACATCGTTTCCGAAGAGAAACTGACCCAGACATGAGGCAAATCCTAAGGAGAGAATACCTTGTCTGTTTCAACAGTTATAAAACTTTGATAAATCGAACACGCACGCAAGCTTGGCGTAAGTTTTGTACAGAGGTCTGTGGCTCACAGCCGTGGTCAGATGCTTACTATATTGTCCGCAAAAGATCCAAGAAAGCAACTCTTCCCAATACTGTTAGAATGACAACTGGATGTGTTACGACAACGATCTCCGAGACTCTAGAAAAAATTCTAGAGGCCATCTTCCCAAGTGATCACAGCTCCGAACAGCAGATCAGACTAGACCTTATCACGAGAGCAAATTCAAAACATAACAATGAGGACGATGTACTTTTTCATATGGAAGAAATACAAAAGGCATTTAAAAAGATCAAACCAAGAAAAGCACCCGGCCTTGACAAAATTTCAGGGTTTATGGCAATTCACGCCTTTAAGGCAATACCCCTGGCTTTTTCGACTCTGTTTAACAGCTGTCTACTAAACTCTGTTTTTCCAACAGGATGGAAAAAGGCATCTATAATATTACATCAGAAAAACGACTTAATCCTTCCCTCACCTGGTAACTTTAGACCAATCTGTCTGCTTCCTGTTTTCGGAAAAGTCTTGGACAGGCTTATGATAGAGAGAATACAATGGTTTTTAGACAACAACAACTTTTTCCATCCACAACAGTTTGGATTTCGCACAGGTCAAAGTTCTGACTCAGCCTTACACTCAGTAAATAATTTTATTAAACGTGCCAGAGAAAATGGGAGACATTCTTTATTGGTCAGCATTGATATTAAAAATGCATTTGACTCTGCACGCTGGACTGACATCTTAACAACCTTAAGCAAAGAGAACTGTCCTAACAACTTGTTTTTTCTTCTTGCAGACTATTTCACAGACAGAAAAGCTGGTATCTTTACAAATAATTACAATTTTGAAATAAATATTTCAAAGGGATGCCCACAGGGCTCCTGCTCTGGTCCAGCCCTGTGGAACATCCTTTACAATAGCTTATTAGAACTCAATAACGAATTTTCAGATAACATAGTTTTACAGGCGTTTGCAGACGACACACTGCTTCTAGTTAATCATCATAACAGGGATATCTTAGAACAAATAGCGAATGAAGCTCTGACTAAAATTTCTCACTGGATAAAATCAAAGGGTCTTCAAATTAACCCAAACAAAAGCTCTTGCCTACTTATAGGTAAATCAAAACCTCACAAGAGGAAAGTCTCCATTTTTTGTGACAATCACCACATCCCCTGTAAATCAACCCTAAAGTATCTGGGGGTTACATTCGATGAACTCCATACCTGGACTGATCACATTTCAGTTATTTACAAAAAAGCTCTAGTAGTGTTTAATACTCTAAAACACATCTGTAATAATAACTGGGGCCTTAATTCCACAGCTTCTAAGATATTATACAAAGCAGCCATTGAACCCATTTTGACATACGGTTGTTCGGTTTGGGGCAATGCAATGTCAAAGGTGCACATAAAAAGGAAACTCTTAACAATTCAAAGGTATGCAGCTATTTCAATATGTAAGGCTTATAGGACTGCCCCAACAAATGCCCTCTTAGTTATTGGGAAACTATTGCCAATTCAGTTCCGCATAAAACAGTTAATGTGGAACTATTTCCTCAAAAATTATAATTGGGACTGTGGACAGATTCCAACAAACAACAACAGGATCCATCTATTTTTACTAAGATAAGGACCTACGGACTTGACTTCCAAAAAGTTTTACAACGCCCCCATCCATCTAAACCAAACTTTGTCTCAGTTGAAGAAACCCCTAGCCCCTTTGGAGATTTTATTTCAGTGTACACCGATGGATCAAAGACAACAGAAGGAATAGGCTCGGCATTTGTTGTTCTTGATACACACCAAAAAACTTTATTCCAGGGTTACTATAAAATCAACGGAAACTGTACAAACAATCAAGCAGAGCTTTTTGCTATTCTCAAGGCACTGCAGTATCTCAATTCTAGCCAAAAAAATAATAACAACTTCCAAATTTTAACAGACAGTTCAGTTGCACTCTTCAGTCTAAACAATTTCCATCATAATTCATTCCTTACTGATCAAATCCGACGGGAGATTACAAAATGCCGAGAAAGTTCTAGCCTCACCTTTCACTGGGTAAGGGGTCATGCGGGAAAAATGGGTAACGAACTAGCAGATAAGCTTGCAAAAAAATTTACGTCTCTCCCATTTCCTTCGCTATTTAATCGCGTTTCTCTTGCATACATTAAACGTGAAATTTCTAATTCACTTTTAGACAACTGGCAAGAAGAATGGGACTCAGCGGACACTGGACGCCTGACCCACATGTTTATTCCAGATATTAAAAAGCATCTTAAATCTGTGTTCTTCAAACCGAACTTCAAAACTACACAACTTCTGACAGGTCACGGAAATTTCCGTTCCTATCTTTTCCGTTTTAAACTTTCTAATATACAGAACTGTGACTGTGATACTATTTCAGTACAAACTGTAGACCACTACATTTTTGACTGTCCAAAATTTACTGTTCAGCGTTCTAAGTTAAAACGTTTAGTTCTTTTGGCAGGGCATAACTGGCCATGCCCTCATAACTGTTTGCTTGAAAATGAACAAAACTACAGGGAACTCTGTAACTTCATCAACTCAACGGGTGCCCTCGAAGTGGATAACATTCTACGGCAAAGAACTATAAACAACTAGTTATTACTACTGCAAGATGCAGACTTTTTTGTAATTTATTCTTGTCGGTTTTTATTGTACGGTGATGTTCACCAGCTCCTGTATTGATTTATTTTGCTGATTAAACGATGCGAAACCCCATGGGATCCCTGAAGCTGTTGGTTGCTTCCCCCCTCTTTTTTTTTTTTTTTTTTCTCTTCTCACTTCTATTTCATTCTTCCAGGGTAAAACCGTCGAGTACGCCCTCTTGTTCCTTTGTTTTCTCCTGTCTATAGCAACTAGTCTTGATCCTGCTTCTGACCTGTTCAGACGTCTCTTCTCTGCTCTCCTGCTTTGGTAAGTTTCTTCAGCTTGGTTGTGACTCCGCACCCCTTCTTGGTAGCAACTTCGCATTCTTGATTGGGTGCTGTGCCGCAGCTGAGTGAACCCGCACCAATACTATTGGTGCCTTCTTTGAGGGTGCCTTTTTGCCCTTCTGCCTCATCTGGATTTTGGCCCCCCCCGCCTCTCCCTCTCGAGGGCACCCACCTTGACGTGGTGAGAGGGCTTACCGGCTGTCACTATGCCTGTATCTGGTGGATCCGGGCCGATACGTCCATAGTGACAGGGAGAAACTAAGAGGTTGCCAAATGTTAGGCGAAATCTGGCGAAGACGACCCCACACCTCCGACGGGCGTGTGCAGACGTTGGTGTGTCCTCGGCGAGTCGAAAGGGAGTGGTTCACCCTAGTAGACAAGCCGTGGGAAGTCCTAGCCGGATAATTCGCCCGGATCTCGGTTGACTTTCTATAGAGAGATCCAGCAGCAATGGATCTTGGTAAGGAGCAAACCCGCTCCAACTCCGAGCCTTCCTCTGGTGATAGTGATGATGGCTCGCCCGTGTCGGACGACGAGTTTGTGCGAGTGACCCGCAGAAGGGCTCGCCGGCAGCAGGTTACTCTGGGAGATATACCCGTCCGGGTTATCCCCAAGAAAGATAAAACAAAGGGGAAGCAGGCCCCTAAAGAGGACGAGAAAGGCGAGACTCGCCGGGAGAACTCGGAAAAGAGATCCAAGTCTCCCCGTCCCAAACAGACCAGGGACAAGACCCCGGTCACTCGAGACCGGACTTTCACGGCCCCAAAGGAAAATCCACAACCAGTGGAGGATCCTAAGGCAGCCAAGTCCGATCCATCTGATGGGCGGCGACGTTAAGGCAGCGGTCAAGTCGCTCGAGGACCGACTGTTATCGATCCTCGGAAACTCGGACAACAAGGTCCGTAAAGATCTTGGGGCCGAGATCGTGCTGATCTTCGGCCACCTCGCTCACAGCACGGAGATTGCCTCTCTCCGCAAGCTTATCGAGGAACGTCTGCCGCTTCCCTCCCGGCCAACACTTCTAAGCCAGAGACAAAGGAGTTGACGGATGGGGTGGCTCCCAAAAAGCCCAGCTTTGCACAAGTTGCCGCAAAGTCTGTAAAGCCGGCTAAAGTTAAATCCAAGAAGCCCTAAAAGAAGGGGGGTCCTGTTCCTAAGGAGGAACACGTCCTGTTGGTCTTTCCGAAGGACAAGGAAGCCACCTCAAATTCAGTAAAATATAATAGATTTGTAAATTATAAGTGAAAGTTTTGTATTGAAAAAATTCTATTATTTACAAAAGGCTTTTGCCATTTGAAAATATTTATATAATTTTGAACATGAATTACAACATAACATTAATATGTAAATAATAATCAATTTTTCAGATTATTTACCTCAAAAATTTTTTCCTATAAAACATTAATTTTGAATGCAGCCCTCAATCAACTGAAGATGTCTAAAATGACCATTTACGTAACCAAATGACTATAAAAATGATATTAAATATGGAAGCTTCTCTACAGCACTGAGCCAAACATTGTTACAGTATGATATCAATAGGATGATGCTAAGCTAATTAATCTGACATTTAAATTTTGATAAGAATATTTTAGTGCATTAATAATCAATGAAAGAAATAATCAAAACATATTCTCTACTTTTATTAACAAACTAAACATTGCTTATATTTAACTAAATAAAGTTCAATTATCAATCCAGCACATACTGCAGTTAAAGTAAATTTTTTAATGAAATTTATTGTAAAAACACTTTCGATATAACTTATATCCTCTTTAGTTACTATACATACATAAATATAAAATACATACATGCATTTTATATTTATGTATGTATAGTAACTGAAGAGGATATAAGTTACATAAGTATAAAATACATACATGCATTTTATATTTATGTATGTATAGTAACTGAAGAGGATATAAGTTATATCGAAAGCGTTTTTACAATAAATTTCATTAAAAAATTTACTTTAACTGCAGTATGTGCTGGATTGATGATTGAACTATATTCTCTACTATAAGGAACCAGAAATTGCCTCAGGTACATAAAGATGATTGATCAGAAAAATAAACAAGATTATACAGAAATTAGGCTTTTAATATTAGAACTTGTACTGTATCTAGTTTCAAAAATTTTTCATTTAAACATTTGTTTATATAAATGTACTGATATACTAATATTTTTCATGCTTAACTTTTATTACTTATAACTGTAATAACAATATAATGCAGTTGCTTAATATTTTTTGACCCAACAGATGGTACCAGAAATAGTGAAGTTTAACTAAAACTAAACAACAAGCCAAATAAAAATAAAAAGTTTATTCAAAAACATTTTCAGCTATCCACATACCCTGCCTCAATTGAATAAACGATTTATCTTACTTATCTGGCTTCTTGTTTACTTTTATTTAATAACTAAAGTAAGAAGTATTTCAGTATGGAGTTTAACTAATTCTGCTATTATTTTATTTCTTCTAGGATAACTTCCCTTAGACTTGCAGTATATTTGAAATGTGTAGGTGATAATGCCAAGAGCATAGTGTTAATAAAACTAAACTAAGCTCATGCTCTTTAGCTATAATAAAATCTATTCAATAACATTGAAAATATTATTGAATAAATTTCAATGCTCTTGGCATTACCATCTACACTATAAATCTAAGAGAAGATATTTCATAAGAAATAAAATATATATTTGTAAGTTATTCATTTATTGTAAATAGTACTATGCATAAATGCATGTGAAATATATAATAAGCAGGTTTTGAAACCATTGTTAAGATTACCCAAAAAACTAATGAGGCTCTCATCTATCTATATACTTATAAAATACAGATTATGTATGTATGGATGTATGAAACTTTTTTATGGCATCTTTCTAATGCCATCAAAGCACCCAGATTCTAGGCTGCAGCACGAGAAGCCTAGCTCTTCAGGAGCTACAAGCTTGAAAATCCGAGCCAGATGTTCTCCTATACTATAGTATCCCAGGTCCAGCTTCCTGGCTCCGATCCCCGTATTTCCGATCAGCATCAGCATGACAGCCCTTTCCAGTGCCCTCCAACCTCATCATATGCTCAAAAGCGTCTGGATATACCTTAATGCTTATAAATCCATGCATCACATCGTCTGATTTAACTTCTGCATTAGCCTTAAAACACACAGTTATGATGCCGTCTTCAATCCCCATCTGCATGCCGCACAGCTTGAGATACTTTTTGAGGAGCCCAAGACAGAGTTGGCGATGTGCAGGGATATCGCAGCCATCATCCTATTTACAGGCACTTCTCTGTGATGTGTCTGAGTGCCACACCCAGGCCCTCTCCAAGCAGCCCCAAGTGCCCACACAAGTCCACGAGCTCCGACAGCTTGCAGGCACTTTCCTCGGGTAGTTGGCAAAAACATTGGGAGCGAGTGAGGCCACAATGCGTCGAATTGCGGAAGAGGACCTACACTACGCTACGACAGATGCTGTCTGATGCCGCTAAAACAAAGAGAGTTGCTCACTCGTGTTCAATGTGTAGGACACATAAAATTTTTTTCTGATGAGAAAATTTTTACTGTTGATGCAAAAGTAAACTGGAGAAATGACCATTGGCTTGCCTATGACCTTGAAGATGTCCCGTAATAGCTAGGACGAAGTTTCCGGCCAGTGTTCACATCCTACCTGTTGTTTCTGGTGAAGATGACGTCATGCCGCCGCACGTCTACCGTTGGCTTGCCTATGACCTTGAAGATGTCCCCGTAATAGCTAGGCTGGCTTGCCTATGACCTTGAAGATGTCCCCATAATAGCTAGGACGAAGGCTGTTTCCGCTGAAGGTGACATCATGTCACCGCACATCTTTGGAAAGGGGGAAACCATAAAAAAAGAGGTTTACTTGCATGTTCTTACAACAATAGTGAAACCTTGGATGGAAACTGTGGCTTCCGGGAGACCCTACATCTTCCAGCAGGACAGTGCACCTGCACACACCAGCCATTTAGTGCAAAACTGGTTGTCAGACAACATGGATATGTTTTGGTCTAAAAATTCTGACCTCCTAACTGTCCAGATTTGAATCCTTTGGACTGTTACATATGGAGCGTTGTTGAAAGGGTCTCTAATAGGTCGAGGCATCCTAATGTGGCATCTCTCCAGGCTGCTATTGAGGCAGCGTTTTTGAACCTGGACAAGCAGGCGTTGCGCAGGGCATCCATCATTTCCGGTCGAGGATCGAGGCAGAAGGGAATTACATTGAGTAATTTTAATCTAAAGGTATCTCAAATTAATGTGCAAATGATAATTTTCGATAATTTTATTCTTTTTGTTAAATAAAATTTTGTTTAATTAAATTGTCTCATAATTTTATTCTTTTTGTTAAATAAAATTTTAGATCGGAAGAGCGGTGTTTAATTAAATTGTTTATTTTGTCCGGATTTAGCTGGCACACCCTGTTTAATTATAAATGTTTATTTTGTCCGGAGATAGCTGATTCACTCTGTATATTGGATTGTAATGTAAATAATTTTGGTTGTATTAAAAAAAGAATTTTATTTATTAAAAAAATAGGCTTATATTTAATCAATTATATAGTCATCATTGTTACTAATGATAGTTTACCATTTTATAGACAATTAATGAATGCCTTCTGAATAAAAGTTTTTATTTTTCAATAGAAAAATATCTTGAATGAAAGAATTGATTTCTTCATTGTTATTGAACTTTTTCTCATTTAATGCATTCTGTAATAATCTAAACAGGTCAAATGGCATAAGATCCGAAGAATATTTTGGAGAAAATTTTGGAGCTCAAATTGTCAGTATTACTACATACAGCATACTCTTCAGATCTTATGCCCACTACAAAAATGAAAACGAGCATAGATTCTGATTTGAATGACATCACTTCGGAACTGTGATATCATCACGACATAATAATGGATGACATCATCAAACTAAATAATTTAGGACATCATATCACTACAATGATGAAATTACTGTGACATCTATGCTAGTTAAATCAATGTTAAAATTGGATGCATAAAAACAATGGATTCCAAATGTTAAATACAGTAAATGAAAAATAAATGACAACTTCAGAAAGTAAACAATTTTAGTTCTGAAAATGCTCATTTTATTCTGGGATCTCAGATGTATAAGTGAACAGATGTCTAGAATCATGCTAAGCAGCACATATCTGCAGTATAATTTATTATAATGGCAATAATAATTTGAAATTATTAACAAAACATAAAAATTTATTATTTTTCCTATTATAATTGCTCTTCTTCAACATTTGAAACTGCTGCAACAGTAGTTAAAGTTCCTACTGGTTTTGTGATCAACTGTTGAGATTTTTCTGGTTTTTTTCTTGACAAACGAATCTAACTCCATCTGTTTGCCACCATGAATCTTTGTATCAATAAATCACATAAGATTAAGGTAAACTATCATTTATAAGTCTTGTTATCTCAGCAAAATGATTAGACAGGTAAACACAATTTTGCAGTATTATATATTTTATGAACTTAAATACAGAAGGAGAAAAATTAAATTTGAAAGAAATAAACATGAATGTTTTGTCCAAGTGACATAAGTGCAAATATTTTTGACATATATCAAATTTACCATTCATAATTATTCAACAACATTTATGCAAAATTTATGCAAACTGTTTATATATTGCCATGATATACATTGCAGATTCCCTGTATCAGTCCTTAGAAATTCATTATAACTGAATACTTAATTAATAATGTGACTATTATTAATAATAGTCATACTATTGTTTAATTTTAATATAATTGTTAATTTTTGAATTTTTAAATGTAATGGCTAATGATGGTTATCACTAGTGTTTCCAAATTCCCGATATTTTGGAACCTTCAGGAATCGAGAACAGGAAATTGTATTTCCCGAGAATTCACGAAATAATCTTTTTTATTTAATACAGATGATGATGGCTATAACAGTAAATATTAATTAAAGCCATAAAGATGGTGGGGCAAACAGGGTTTGTGTATCCAACACAATCTTTCAGAGGTTTGAGACACTTTTATATGTAAAAGGTCGATGCAAAAAATGAGTAAATAAAATTTCCTAAATGGAGATTGACCAGAATTTCATGACTAGTGCATATCTTGCCCTGAGAGCTAAACAAGGGTCACTACGATATCATTTTGACTAGATTTCTGTTACATTTCAGGTTTTCTCAAAATATAAACAATGTAATTAGTGCAAACTTTATTTAACCAAATTTATAGTATACAGTGAGATTTTACATATATCACACAATGTATTAACATACATCACAATCATCAGTTGTAAATAAACTGATCGAATTTTGGTTGATAGTATCAGCAGTTACTTAATGGAAACTATTTATCATGGAAAACAGAAATACTTTGTGTTTACACGGAGAAATATTTATTTTCACAACCCAGGACTTGACTATAATGTCATATTAAGATAAGCTATTTTAGATTTCCTTAGTTCACCTGAAGATGACTTTGGAATCAAATCCTGGGGATTGTGAAAATAAATATTTTTCTGTGTAAATATCTACTGTTTTCTGCTCTCCTCAATCAAATATGCTCAATTTACAAGAGCTAAAATTAGCTAGTTATGTCTGATTCTGGTGTTGTGCATATATTTCTAGTGGCATGTAATATTGTAACACAATGTAACTTTAAATAGCGATAAATAAGAAAATTTTCTAAAAGATACATTGTGAGTAGTACTTTTATTTCCCATTTTAGGTTTAGGTATTTAGGTATTACTGGGTAAAACCCAGTAATACCTAAAATGGGAAATAAAATCCCAACAAACTTTTCAAATAAAATCCCGACAAACTTTTCAAAAATAAAATCCCGACAAACTTTTAAAATAAAATCCCGATAAAAGTTTGTCGGGATTTGGGAACGGGAAAATGAAAAAAATTCCCGGGAACGGGCAGCAAGGAATTCTCGACTGGAAACACTAGCTATCAGTAATAGTTGAAAATAATTCCATTACAAGAAACAAAATGAATTTCCATACTGCAATATAATACTGTATCTTATGTTACACACAAGATCTAGTACTATATTTTTCTTATAAATACAATATTAGATCAGAATTGAAAATTTTTTCATTAAGTTTCTAAATTGAAACTAAAAATTAAACTGTGTTTTGGGTTTATAGAAAAGAAAACAGTTTAAAGAACAAGAAGAGCTTAATCCAATGAAACCATCCTGAATAATACTTTATGTATATAATCCTTATATATAAATAATTCTATCATAAATAAGTTCTAAATAAGAGCATATGAAAGTGATCTAAATTCAATTTCATAGTAACTTTTAAAGATAAAACTAATGATTTAAAGTAATTTCATTATTTTTTTAATCTCAAATTTTCTAAATTTCATGATAAAAAATTCTTAATATACTAAAAACTTATCTTTTACCTTTAGGAGTAAAGTCAGAATCTGATGATGATGTTAATCTATAAAAATAAATAAGTTATTTTAAATAAATTTATTTATTAAACAAAATTACTTATAATTAGAATTTTTCTAGTTATATAAATTCTTTCTTTTAAATATAAGAATGCAATACATTGTGTTAAAACGACAAAAAGGAATGAAAAAGGAGAAAATAAGCTATTTAGAGAAGATAAATTCTATTAAAAACTTCTAGCTTCTTTATCATATTTAACATGCAAAAGAGAAAGATTGTGAATAGGTAGACTTAAATGTTGCCAGACACATTATTTAAAAGATTAATATCTCGGCGCATGTTAAATGAAAATAATAAACCACAGTGTAGTTGGTTTCGTAGAGACTCCAGGTAATCAATCGCATCATTAAAAACCTTTTTTGTTTTCATTCCTCCAAAAATATTGATTTTATTCCATTCCTATGCCTGTTTTCTATCAAATAAAACAATTCCAATACAATTATGCTTATTTGTTGATTTTTTATTGAATTTAATATAATCCAATCCATTTTTATTATGTAAACAAAGTATCATATTTGAAAATCATCATAAATATTTTGCTGTCGATCAATCTCTACAATGTTATTGTTTTTCTGATAGTAGACGGTGTGGTCTAGATAATGAGGTGTAAAATGTCATTTCCTGGTAGGGTGATAGAGTGGGCATGTCACTAAACGAAGTTCAAAGTTTTATTACTCTATTATGTAAACAAACAAAAAGCTAACTTTAAATCTCTTTATCTCAAAACTTTTTGATTTGAAGAAATAATGATTTGATGATTTGAAGAAATAAATATGTTTTTATGAAAACAAGCATAAAATTGTGGTCCAAAATTCTCGAAGCTTTGCTGCAAAAGTTAAAATGACTAACAAGGCATGCTCCGAGAAAAGCGCGCCTTTTTCGGAAGGTATCTTTACGCCGATTATAGCGGCGGTCGGCGCAAAGATACGCTTTGATGGACCGCCTCACACCGCGTTTCTCTCTTCCGCGTCATGAATGAATTTCGAATTTGATTATTGATTAAGCGTTTATATTTGAATTATACCTCTTAATAATCGACAGATCGAACTATCTATCGATACTATCTTTATTTATAACGTTTGGTTCCTTTTCGTTTTTACCCGGTTGTCAAGCTCCCCTTGTTAGTATTACATCTGATTAAAACTTCTAGAAATGATGCAATCAATAAACAATATTTTATAATTTTATAAGTACTGAATTTTATACCACTTTCCATGCTATTTGATACTAACCTAAGAGACTATTCTAATGCTCACTACGGATCGCCTACATTTCTGGTGGGAGTCAGTTGACACTGACTCCCTTTTTATTTATTGGGCTCCATTTTATTTGTTGAATCCATCAACTGACGTTGATGGATTCAACAAATAAAATGGAGCCCAAAGTTTCAGAAAAAATTTCATGGGCAGCATATCCATTATATCCAGATTTTCCAGACGAATCGCCTACATTTCTGGTGGGAGTCAGTGTCAGTTGATGGATTCAACAAATAAAATGGAACCCAAAGTTTCAGAAAAAATTTCATGGGCAGCATATCCATTATATCCAGATTTTCCAGATAGTGAAATTTATCACAGGGTCACAAAATGGTATCTATCTTTGTATTCTTCTAATTTATTCATATTTTTGAGATCACCTTTTAATTCTTTAGTGGTTTTGTTTTTTAAATGACTCAAAAAATTATTGTATTGAAATTACGAATATTTCAGTCATTCGGATAGTATTATGGAAATATGCTGGGCATCCTCTTTGATGAATCCAGGTTTAATTCCGAGTACCACAGTTCCGAATTTTGTGGATGTGAACAACTGTAATAAATATTTACGAAGCGGCATAAAATAAGAGAGAGAGAGTGCAAGATAATTTCTTGGTATAAAGTGGCATTTAAGTCTTATGCCAACATAATTTTGATCATTTCAGGCCGTTTCTCCTCATTTAAAGAGAGTGCAAGATAATTTCTTGCACTCTCTTTCTCTGGCATTTAAGTCTTATGCCAACATAATTTTGATCATTTCAGGCCGTTTCTCCTCACTTAAACAATTTTTTTGTCAATAGATGACGCCATTTTCTACACAGTAAGAGTACTAACTTGTAAGTGGCGGGCCAAACAATTCCTACAGGCTACCCACTCCTGCGAAAGCGTCAGTCGATTTGTGGAGGATGGGAATCAACAGGCCAGGACATCAAAATAAAAATTTTCAAAGGGTGGAACCCAAGATCCGAACTCACGGTAAAACTTTTACTTCTACTCTGAGGATCCGGGTTCAATTCCCTGGTCCTACATATACAGGCCTGAATCGTAAAACCTGATCTCCACAGATCTCTTTTGATGACTGATTCAACAGAGGTGTGGGTTGCCTGTATAATGTGGTGGTTCCTTAGTACTCACGAGTAAAAATCGGCATAAAAACAATGGCATCACTTACATTGAATAAGGAATGTGTTTTACCTAGAGATACCGAAATTAGGAAAATTTTCGAGAATCTCTACCACTGTTCACATTCTTCGCAGTCTGTATGATTAGTTTGGGCAAGTTCAGGATTGAGCCAGAATTAAATTGGCACATTACTTATTTGTAATAATTAGAAAAGTGTATTAGAAAATCTATATTGAGAGAAAATCATTTTCAGAAATACAGTTTTGCGCCACTTAACGTCCTTCCGGACGAAGTCCATTCGTAAATATATTCGAAGTCCTAGAGTAAAAATTACTGTTCAATTAACTGTATATAACCGACTTTAAGTGCCATAGCGAGTGTATTTAGGCGTAAATTGATATAAACAAACAGATTGCACTGGGCTGGATTGGCCGCATGGAAACACTTCGATTTTCTACTCTGGAGGACCCAGATTCGAGATTAAGTGCCATAGCGAGTGTATTTACTGTAGGCGTAAATTGATATAAACAAACAGATTGCATTGGGCTGGATTGGCCGCATGGAAACACTTCGATTTTCTACTCTGGAGGACCCAGATTCGAATTTTGGGTTCCATCTATTGAAAACGTAATTCATGGCTCCGGGCCCGGCCCATCGATCCCAGTCCTTCACAATCTAGCTGACCCCTTTGTAGGGTGGGTAGCTTGTGGAGAGTGCTTGTTCCCCCGTTACTTATTGTTCGTATAGAATAGAAAATGGCTCATCTGTTGACCAAAAAAAGAATAAAAAACAAATTGCACTACCATCTATAAAATGGCATCGTATACAAAAGATTTATATCATAGTAAATATATGCATAGTATACTTATTGTACATATGAATGTTGTACATTTATTATAATGTAAAAAAGTAAATATTATTAGAATAAAAAAACATTTTACCGTACTGTGGGGACGGATTCTGTTACAATTATCAATCAAATTATCGTTTGTCCTGACACCAGGTGTGATGATGGATCTCGCTCACACCAAACGCGAAATTTTAGATATTTCTGGCCGAAAAGAACTTAAATTCGGGCGCATGGGTAAGTGACGCTCAAGAATACAATACATTTTTATTAGCGTAATTGCATAATTATCAGCGTAAATTACTATGTAAAATAGTTTAAAACGGGTTTACTAGTTTTAATAAATTTTAATTATTTGCAAACGAAAAATAAATTCAGAAATTATCTCGAAAATATAATGAATTATAAACGGCATTAAATGATATCGAATATAAAATTAGTTTCATTTATTTTTATATATTACATTTTTATCAACAAATAACGCCCTTTCCATTTTTTATCACTAAATGGCGGGGATAAAACAGACCTTAACATAAAGTGTGTTCACCTATATGAGGGGGTCAGTCGGACTATAAAGGATGGGGATCAATGGGACAGATTCGGACCTGCATATAGATTTTTTAATGACGTGGGACTCTGGTACCTGGTGCTCTGAACCCGGGTACTCTGGTATGTACGTTTCCACTGGTCAATCTGACCGATGATACTACGGGACAGATTCGGACCTGTATATAGATTTTTAATGGCGTGGGACTCTGGTACTTGGTACTCTGAACCCGGGTACTCTGGTATGTACGTTTCCACTGGTCAATCTGACCGATGATACTATGCATTATATTACAGGTACAGTACGAGCGCATACTCTCCTGAATATGTTCTGTGTAACAGGACATTATACGAACTTCACGTTATGTGAACAAAATATGATAAACAAACCTATATTATATACTGTACTGAATAAATAGTATAAAAACTGTACAGTACTATACGTAATACACTAACAACATTAACAAAGAATAGACAATAAAATAATAAACAGTAAATAATAGTAATAATAGTAAATAATAGTATTGTAATGCTAAAAATTGTTACACAATTTTTAGCATTACAATACTATTATTTGTGTTGCAATTATTATATTATAAACTATTACAATATTAAATATTGTAAACACAATACTATTTTATAATAAAAAAGTAAAAAATTTCTTCTTTTCATTTTTGTAATTAATTTTTTAGGTATATCTAGCAGATTTATTCAATTTCTACAATAACTGCTGAATTATTTGATAAATTTTTAAGATATTCAATATAAAAGTGAAATTGTTTCTAATGATATTAGTAGAGATACTGTATAGCAGTTTATTTCCATCAATTAAGAGTTTATTAACGTTCTCTAATAATATTTTTACATTAAAAACGAGTTTCAAATATCAAAATCTTTTGCAATTACTATAAAGTAGGTCAATTTGAAAATTTTTAGAACGAATTTTTTTTATCTTTTTCGATAGTAAGTATCCTTGTATAGTTTTTTTATAAGCAATGTTGTTTTCATATCATTTAAATCAATCCCTAAAGAAAATGGTTATATCGTTAATTCTTTTTATTAACTGACAATGCTTGCAGTAAAAATTATTAGCAGTAAATCATGCCTTTTCAATGTTTCTAATAATGCAATAAAAACAAAATTTTTATCTGATAAATCTCAATTAACATTTTAAGAAATTTATTTTTACAGGGATGTTAGTTTTGTAAAATTAAAATAATGAAATAATTTATTTTTACTGATTTTTTTTATGTACTGTACAGATTTAATTATAATTATTTTAATGTTTCTCTTTTATGTAGTTCTGTGACAAAATTTTACTTCTTGAAGGATACAAATGCAATAAATTTTTAAGAAGTATAAAAAAAGATTCTATTTGTTTACTTGCAATAATGATATGTAAACAGAAGGAGAGGTGACACGAAGGTCCCACTCTGTTCTCTCCTTCCTTACTGTTTTCAATTTTTTTTTTCAGCCTACTTTCTGAAGGAACTCGAGGCATATAAGATCTCATTTTTTTGTGTCACCAGTTAATAATTTTTGAATCAATTTGCACGTTTTTATAAAATTCGTGATGATGTTTATCAATAACGATAACCTTCATAGTTTAACCTTCTATCTTCAAATAGCTGATATGCAAATTTATGTGATATTATCACTTAATTTATCTCGAATAATTAAAGAATATTTATATTTAGCAGAAATGTCAATTAATTGAAACTGACCTCGACCACGTGTCTATTGATCTTTTATTTTTATTCATTTAAAAATGTCAAAAGGTTTCTCATTAATAAAGATCCCGTTCTTCGAAGGTTTATTTTTTTTATTTGATTGATTTTAATGAAATTCCGGCCTTTAGATTAGACACTGAAATGGCCTATGATTAATTAGTTCTACAAGTTCGTATATTTAAAAATGGCGCAAGTTCACACTTCTACACTTTTCCTTTAACAACTATGGAACTATTGATAATAATTTATGGAATTCAACATGGAGGTTATGCCATTGAAAGTGTTTTTTATGACGTATATGTAGATTCGTATCTTTGGTCGTTTTTAATGACATATAAGTTAGTGTCATATCATTAGCCACTTCAAAATAGCGACAAACGTCAAGAAAGTAAGCAATTAATTCGTGATAGAAGTGCTCGTTTTATTATTGATATATTAGAATATTTTACTAGCTCATTTTTAAAAATGAAGACAAAGAAAGATGTAGTGCTAGTGACTGGTTCCAGTGGTTTCTTAGGTCAACACATAGTAAAATTATTGCAGGAAGTAGACAATGAAGTTGAAGAGATTAGACTGTTTGACATCCGTCCTTACAAAAATAAGTTAGGTATGTATAGCTATTATATTATAAAAGTTATAGAAAATGGCGTGTACTACATTTAATGTAAGAAAGAGAAAAAAATGGTTCTAACATTAAATGATATCTTTTAAAATATATAGAATTTAAGAATAAAAATAAATTATTTCGTAACGAAAACTCAATGACAGCTGTTAACTAAGTGTGTCATAATTTCCAGCTAGAATACTTTTTTACCAAATGTATTTTTGCTAATTAATCTGATTTTATTTAAAAATTAATTTTTTATCCAATTTTTTAAGTGTAAATAATGAAAATCTTTATTTTTCGTAAATTTCTATTCAGGGCATTTCATCTAAAGTGTGACAGCATATTTTCTTCGCAATTGTATAGATAAGAAGTTGATCTAAACGGGAAAATATTCATATTGAAACGATCTTTTATTTAATATTATTCGCGCTTCTTTTTTTATTACAATAGAAAATTCTTTTTTTTTTTTTCATTAACAAAATTTGTTTCAAGCATTTTTCAAATAAACTAATAATTTTTGAAGTACAGAGAGAGTTTAAAAGCCAAGAAATAGCACTGCCACGTAGTGTAAATTTTCTCCCAGCTGCTCGGATACAGTGAGTACAGTTGCGTCACGCATAGCCTAGCGGCGCGGAGAGTCACATAACGCAGAGTCTACGGTTTGTTTACAAATAAAGATGGGAAAGGTTCTGCCGATTCCAATCTTTGCTGCAAAAACCAAAATGCAATTTATTGCTTTAAGAGTGAACAAAAAAATAAAATAAAATACTGGTTTGAATCGGCAGAACCCTTTGGACAAACCGTATGCGATGCGACTCTCTGCGTCGCTAGTATAAAATACTAGTTTGAATCGGCAGAACCCTTTGGACAAACCGTATGCGATGCGACTCTCTGCGTCGCTAGTCTGTGCGTGACGCCAATGCACTCGCTGTTTCCTGTGCTCGAAGACAGCACATAGTCCCTGGATTTTAAATACACTATACCTGAAAAATTATTAATTTATTTGAAAAATGCTTCAAACGAATTTTGTTAGTGAAAAAAAGAAATTTCTATTGGCGATAAAAAATGACATTATTACGAAAATTTCAAAATATACTCCGATATTGACTATTTACAGACGTCACAGTGTAACGCATCATATTTCAAATGAAAGATCGTTTTAATACGAATATTTTTCCGTTTAGATCAACTTCCTATATAACGCAGTTGCAGAGAAAATCGCCTGTTACACTTTAGGCGAATCACCTTGTATAATTGCAAAAATTCTTTTCGAAAGTAGGTTATATTCAGTTATAAATCTACATAATTGCATACAAACATTTTATTCAGTTTTGTTATTCAGAACAAAACTGAATAAAAACTGTTTTAGATTGGTATCTTTTAATCATCATATAGGATAATTATCACTATTACAATTTAATATTTTGGCGCCTGGACCAGGTATGCATCTCAAATTAAATTTTATAATTCATAATTCACATTATAATTCATAATGTGAAAAAAAAATGTAAAAGTTATTAAGAGAAAAGAGAACAAGAATGGTTTTCACGTTTAATTCGCTTCACGCATATGCATAGTATTAAATCATCGTAACAAAAAAATAATTGGAGCATAATTTAATTTTTCCTTATAGAATTTGAATTAAGAAAGTTTAGTAGTAGAATTATATTTAAATAAAATTTTATTCTTTATATCTGTTTTAATATAGTCAAGCACTATCGAGTGGCTTGGCTGCTGTATAGAGGATGCAGAAAATTCCTTATAGTCATTTCTATTGATTACTGTTATCAAAAGTCTATTGTTATATTGGTCATTAAAATTTTCCTATTACTCAAATTTTGATCCTAGTCCGGGTTTTAATACAATCGAGAATTTTCTATTGTCTATTTTCACTGCGGCATTGAAATCCCAGGCTATACACATATGCAATTGTGGAAGTGTAGGCGCTTAATAATTTCTAGAAATAGCAAACATATATTTTAGATATTTGCGTCTCTTAAACTAGTGAATGGCCAAGATATGGTAACGCGCACCTAGAGATCCATAAGAAATTTTCAGAAATGTGCGCATTGTTTTGCCTGCAATGACACATCTCTTTTGTATGAATGTGTGTTATTATTATTATTATTATATACTGATAAAAGGGGGTACGTCTACTTTTCTTTATTAATAAAGGGATGTGTGATTAAAAAGTTTGAGGAACCATATTTGAGTTGAATTTTCAGAATATTAGATCGAAATTCATATACAGTGGGTGATCGGTTAACGAACATAATCCGTTCCAAGAAAATGTTCGTTTCTGTTTGTAAAATTTTCCGTTAAATTTGAAATATGAATCGTAACATACTAATGTCACTGTATCTCTGAGTAATGGTGCCATGTTTTCAGAATGATTAACATTTTCCAATAGGAATCTGTAAAAGTATAGACAGGTAGGAGTTAGCTGAAGGGATGGATAAAGTTTTTTCATAGTCATACACTATGATAGTGTCTCCAAGTGCTGGTGCTATTTGTTTTATTCTCTCAAGAAATTGCTGTGCAGAAGTTACCGAATGCAAATAGGTTCCTAGTTTCTTAAGGCACAAATCGGCTAAGGCATGTTCGAAGTTTATAATCGGCGATCTACATTTTTCTACTATGGGACGGATAGTTATTGGATCCTTATGCTTCTTGATATATCCGAAGAGCCTGGGACAAGCAGGATTAGGAATCTTTTTAAAGGCTAACCATTGTGGGAAATGTTGTTAACTTTTCTATCTTTGCTTTTAATTTATTCGTTGGATCAGAAGGTAGTTCTATTGCATGTGAGTTCTTAACATACTCCTCTAGCATTGAATTATATTCTACCCGTCCATTATAACCATTTTTCTCGTTTTATCCTCTCTTGTCAAAACTATGTCCTCTTGTTTAATCCAATCTAATGTCAAGTTTACTAGAACCTTTTCTCTTCTAATCGGGTCTAAAGCTTAAAGTAGATCAAATCAGTTCAACGTCCGTACACTTCCTGGATATTCAACTAGATTCAACATCAACACAATATGTTACAAAAGTCTATAGGAAACCATCTTATGTTTCTACCATCATCCCAGCCTGGTCAGAGGACTGTTATAGTTACAAGCGAGCGGCATTTAGTGCATTCTTTATATGCTTAATAACACATTGTTCCATGGTCCAGGATAAGAAAGAAGAATTTGACAAGATCATAAAGGAAGAAAAAACCCATGGATATAGTTATAAATTTATGAAGACGATCTATGATAAAATACTAGAAACGGAGAATATTAAAAATGAAGTAAACAAGTAGAACAGCCGAATGTATTCCAACCACAAAGCCGCCCCCAAAACCAACAAACTCCCAAATATCTGCCAGTACTACCATTAACAAGAGAAATATCGGCTCTAAATAAGTTGGCGAAGAATCAAGGGCTGAAACTAACATCCAAAAGGAATGCTACTGTCTTCCAGCGCATACAAAACAACAAAGATCCTTATCCACCACATCAGAGAGCCAGAGTTGGTGCCGATTTGCAATAATGATCCCAGGCTGACCAACACTCATGATGGGGTCAACCGGAAGCTTGAAGGATGGGTTTCAATGGTCCGGACCCCTAAAAATTGGATCACTCCTAAAAATTGGAAGATCCCTCCTAAAAATTGGAGGAGTGGGACCCCCGGATCCTCCAGAACTTGAAGGATGGGTTTCAGGGTCCGGACCCCTAAAAATTGGAAGATCCCTCCTAAAAATTGGAGGAGTGGGACCCCCGGATCCTCCAGAATGGTACACTAGCTTTACCATGCAGCCATCCGGCTGACTTGTCTTTCCGTCAGTCCGTGGGTCCCACAGTTAGTTCTATGAGGTGTTCGTTATCCGAACATGTGTTTTTATTCGGTCAGTCCACAGGTTCCACAGTTTGTTCTGTGAAGTGTTCGTTATCCGTGGTCGTCCGCGGGTCCCACAGTTTGTTTCTGTGAAGTGTTCGTTATCCGAAAGGCTGCGGATCCCACAGTTTGTTCTGTGAAGTGTTCGTTATCCGAACATGTCTGCGGGTCCCACAGTTTGTTCTGTGAAGTGTTCGTTATCCGAACATGTATGGGTCCCACAGTTTGTTCTGTGAAGTGTTCGTTATCCGAACATGTGTTTCGTAAAACCAAACATAAAAATCTTTCGAAAAAGTGTTCGCTATCCGAACTGTTCGTTAATGGGTCCCACAGTTTGTTCTGTGAAGTGTTCGTTATCCGAACATGTGTTTCGTAAAACCAATGAGGTGTTCGTTATCCGAACATGTGTTTGTTAACCGAACATAAAAATCGGGAAAAACCACTGTTAGTTCCATGAGGTGTTCGTTATCTGAACATGTGTTCGTTAACCGAACATAAAAATCTTTAAAAAAGTGTTCTTTATCGGAACTGTTCGTTAACCGATCACCCACTGTATTTACATCTTAAAAAATACAATAATTTATATTACTGTATGAGGGTACTAAGAAAAATCTCTTTTTTGTTTATTTTCCGAGGAAAATGGAAACTTGTAAGATCGTCATGATGTCTGTATGATTGTGTGTCTCCACAGAAAATTTCTGAATTAATTAGTAGATTTTCAAGAAATTGGATGATAATGTCCTGCCATTAAAGGTCATCTCGTCGCCGCATCAATTAATCTTATAGAATCGTTTAATGTTACAGGATTGCATTTGATTTTTTATCAAAATTTTATATTATTGATAAATAGATGGCGCTAAGAGTTAGCATCGAAGAAAATAACACAGAGTCATCTATTGATAATAATATAAAATAAACGTTAATCAATCGAAAATAAAGGACACGTTCGGAAAGTACAGTAAGCAGTTTTAGTTCTTTTTGGAACTGTTTGTTTGTTAATATGTGTATAACAAACATTCAGCATAGTGAGTTTAGTTCAAATTGAAAAAAAAAATATTTTATGATTTTATTATTGGAAATTTTATTCGCTCATAGAAAGTATCATCTTCATTCAAGACTATTTTCCTACAAACACAGACTTATGTATAATGAAACTAACACAAAGGCAAAGCATATAGTATATTTTGAATTTTCAAATTCAATATTTAAAAATATATATATACAGTCAAACTTCATTAAGTGGATCAGTTTCGGACTGACAAGGGAATATCCACTTAACCAATATCAATAAATTAGTATGCATTTAACATAGTAAACACCATTTCTATAATCTATGATAGGATTTTTATTATCTATAAATAAATACAGTACATGCATTGCAAATCTATATATCAAAAATGTATTTGTTACGGAAATAATCGGTAATTGATTTTTGAGTTAATTTTTTTTTTTGAAATCTCAAATATGTTTGACTTTAATTTAGAAAAGATTTCTTATGAATCACAACTATTTGCTTCTAAATAATGTAAAACTGTATCCAAAGTTTTCATCTTGTCTATTAATGAAGATGGCGGTTCTTGTTCAGTCATTTGTTCATCTTCCTCTGTTTCTTAGAATTTGAAGGAGGCAGTAGTGGTTCTTCCCCATATAATCTAAATCCTCATCAATAACAATGATCTGGAATTGGCATTTCAAAATCCAATTCCAGGTCATTAGGAATAAGAAAAATTATTTCTTGTCTGCAAGTGTACAGCCTGGCATAAACATTTTTTAATTTTAAAAATCCTGATTCACTTAACCAATATTATCTACTTATCCGGACTCCTTAAACATTAAACTCTATGGAATCAAATTGGACTACCAGAATTTGAATCATTTAACCGGATTATCCACTTAGAGAGGTTCGGTTGTGTATATATATGTATAATATATAATATATGTGTAGCCTATGTATACCTGTATATTTTTTCTAAGTATTGACTTTGAAAATAGTATATTTTTTTAAGTATAATTTTTAAAATTTATATCCGGGATCCACTTAGAGAGGTTCGGTTTTGTATATATACGTATAATATATAATATATGTGTAGCCTATAATATATGTATACCTGTATATTTTTTCTAAATATTGACTTTGAAAATAGTATATTTTTTAAGTATAATTTTTAAAATTTATCTATAAAATTATTTGAAAATATGTATTTTTCTAAGTATTGAGTTTGTATAAACTGTACACACACACACACACACACAAACACACACACAAACACACACACAAACACACACACACACACACACACACATATATATATATATATATATATAGTATCACACACAAACAAAATTTTGTAGAATTTTAAAGTTAAAAATAAAGTAAAAATATATATATATATATATACAAACTCAATACTTAAACTGACAATAGGGAGCAAGTTTTTTTATAAGAGAAAGTTTCTCTCCATTTTTTTATAGTACAAATCAATTATATTTTATGAAATGAATATTATGCGAAGTAAATTCCGGATATATTTATCTTGAATCTTTTATATACTGATAATTATCAGCATACAAAGATCGTAATATGTTGGAAGATGATAAAACAAATATTGTATAAATACGGTTTTAATTTTATAGAAAATTTTTAAAAATAATTAGTGCGCTTTAATTGATATTAAGAATTATAAAAGTTTTCTATTGTAATGTAACTATGCGTTTAATCATATAGTTATTACATTTTTCAGATAAATATCTTAGAATTAATAAAAATTAAAAATTACTGCTTAAGTTAGAAATCTGATTATTTTACAACTTTTTTGCCTCTAAAAAAATCTTCTTTAAAGCTATTCATTTTTATCATTAAAAGTGCTTGTATTTCTAGAAATTCTCTATAGTTGATACATTGCATTTATATTTTCACTTCAAAATTTATATTTAGGTCATCTATTAGAAATCTGATTATTTTACAACTTTTTTGCTTCTAAAAAATCTTCTTTAAAGCTATTTATTTTTATCATTAAAGTGCTTGTATTTCTAGAAATCTCTATAGTTGATACATTGCATTTATATTTTCACTTCAAAATTTATATTTAGGTCATCTAAAAAACAAACCCATGAAAGAAATAGTAGGTGACATCAGAGATATTAATATAATAGAAGCAGCATTGGTAGGTGTCACCTGTGTCATCCATTGTGCAAGTGCGATAGATGTTTCTTCGTGTCCAAATGAAGATTTTTTACAAGAAGTGAACGTTCGTGGTAAGTGATATCAATTTAGGAATTTGGATCTGTAGACAGTTTCATTTTCTTTTGATTCGAATAGCTAAAATCAGATATTTTTTTCTAATTCTTCATGATTGCTTTTAAATAACTGTTTAACTGTATTCATATCAGTAATATTTTATAAATTTTTCCACAACTTAGCGACACATAAAGTGTCGCTGGTTTTTGGCGAAATATGGAAAAGATTAAATGATTGGTATCATTTAATTTTTAATATACATTTCTAAACCAACTTAACTAACGCTTAGTATCGTCCACATTCAGAAGGAATTAAGAAATGGGGCAATTCAGGACAGAACCAAATGCAATTCAGAAAATCTTGAAAAATTATGTATAAAAACACTGAAAAATTACTGATCGGCAGGATGGCCGCGTTATAAAGTTGTGATTTACCGCCTTGGAGGACCGGGTTCAAATTCAGGACCTATAATTCCAGTTTTTCAGGAGGCGTTAAGACCCGGCCATCCGCCCGTTGAATCCCATTCTTTAATTAACCTTCCGGTTTAACCCATCATGAGTGAGCCTGGGATGAGCTCTATAAATGGTCGTGTCCAGATAAAGTATGCTCCATGTGCAATAACTACACTAACCTAACATAACTGTCGGACGGATTGGCTGCGTGTTAACCTTTTTTGATTTCCACTCTGAATGATCCGGGTTTGACTCTCTGATCTCATTCCCTTGAAAATATTTATCATGAGATCCGGGTCTCACTTGTCGATGGATTGGCTGCGTGATAACGTTTTGGCTTTCCACTCTGAATGATCCGGGTCTGACTCTCTGATCTCATTCCCTTGAAAATATTTATCATGAGATCCGGGTCTCACTTGTTGATCCCGTCCTCACAATCCGATTGACCTCTCTACAGGGATGCCTGTGGAATGGCTCTACAGCCTATGGAATGGCTTGTTTCGCCTCGCCACTTAGTATTCTTCTAGAATGGAAAGTGGCATTATCTGTTAACAAAATCCTACCTATCCTAATCTGAAAAATTACTGATTAATTGACAAATTTTCGAAAACATTAAATAAACCTTGCCACTCTTCATGAACACATTAATAAATTACTTAGAATAAATTCCATATGTCATAACTAGTGAAAACATGGAAAAATACTTTTAAAATATAAACTTATACAGTCATTTATTTCTCATTTAGCTATACATAGAAATAAGGCTTTAAAATATTTTCATAATTATGATGATAAATATTAAATATTTAATTCAGAATATCATTAATATATTTAATTTTAATTTATACTCGAAATATATTTTATAGGAACACAGAATATCGTCCGGGCTTGCATTAAGAAAAATGTTCCAAAATTAGTTTTTACCAGTTCTGTAGTGGTCTGTATGGAAGATGAAAATAATTTAAATGATAATTATAGCAGTATAACTGATCCAAAGACATTTATGATGGGTCCCTATGCAGAAACAAAATATCAAGCAGAGAAAATTGTTTTGGATGCTAATGGAAGTAAATTAAATGATGGTGAGTATGAATTATTTTCATTAAATTTTCGATCTTTTTAAATTAATATTTAAACCATAAAAATCATTAGTTAATTTATTTTACCTTCTGATATTAATTAATAATTCCAGAAAAAAAATAAATTTAACTAAAGAAAAAAAGGAAATTTATTAACTAAACGCTTTAAAATATCAACAATGAAGTATGTTCATTGATTGGCTAACATATGGCATATAGGATTCGATTTCGAGTCCAGTATTTTGTTTTAATCTGTATATGAACCAAATCGTCCATCTTGATATGTTGACTGATGGTTGAATGGCAAATCAGTTAGTTACTGTAGTATAAGAATTCAATTCGGAATCAACTGCAAATTTTTTAGAAGGGATCCATGTCAGATTCGAATCTGATTCTTCAACCTTCTAGTAGATCCTCATGGATGTTAATTACCTAGTGGTTAACTCTGATGTGGCTTTCGCGACTTAAATTCTTGTGCAATTCAATAATATAACAAACAAATCAGCCAATGTTTCTTTAGTTTTTATCTATTCGCTGTTCCCATATTTGATATACTGGTAGGCCTCGATTAGTGCGACTTCGATTAGTGCGACTTATAAAATTGATACCGTTTTTCAAAGCTTTTAACACCACTGAGGACTCGGCCATTGGCTCTATATTTATTGAGGCAATCCACTGGCTTGAAATAGGAGGAGGTACAGTCTATGACAGAAAGGTTTTGACATCTACCGTAGGGGCTGTATTAGAGGAAAAATGACAAAGGTTTTGACATCTACTGTAGGGGCTGTATTAGAGGAAGTAGTTTCGATTGTAAAGTCTGGAAAATCTCCGCACAGCAACTTGTAATGAACTAGACTGTTCTTACCGCGGTAGAAATAGGGGTCGTGAATATTTCACATAGGGGAGAATTTCTATGACGTACTTGACATGAGTAATGCGATCTGTATTCTTTCACTTTCCATTTTATGTATTTGACCCATGGATAATGCGATCTGTATTCATTTCACTTTCCATTTTATTAAACACAGAAGACAATTTTATTTTTTATTCTTTCACTTTCCATTTTATAAAACACAGAAGACAATTTTATTTTATATTATGCTCTTTACAAGTTATAAAAACTCTGTATTTAAATTATTATTATTATAGTTTAGATAATTGTATAATCTTTTGTTTTTGTTTTGTGAATATAGAAGTGAAAATTTCTAAGTTTAAAAATCTTATTTCGATATGATTTTTTCATATAAAATTTGTTTTTAATTGTAAGATAAAAAATACACATTAAACACTCAAAAGTTCGTTTATTTTAAGTATTTTCAGATTTGCATATAATAAAAATATGAAACTTTCGTTTATTTTAAATATTTTCAGATTTGCATATAATGAAAATATGAAACTGTATAATACATAACATATTATTTAATGGGCAAAGTCTAGAACTTTGGTGAAGTTGAAAAACAATTTTTTTTATAATTTGCTATTCTTCGAATTCTTAATATTGAAAAATATATTGCTTTTAACATGTTTACAGATTCCAGATTATGAAGGATGCATGCGGATTGCACCCTATTAGCTTTGATAACTTGGCCGATGCATGTGGGATGCACCCTATTAGCTTTGATAACTTTGCTGCCTTCTATTACATGTGTGAGAACCGCCAGCCCACGAAGCCCCCTAAATTGAAAACAAGCGGTCTCCGACAGGCAGATAGCCTAGGAGCGGCATGTGACGCGGATAAGGATGGGTGATGAGAGGCTGGACGGAACGGACACTGAGGCTACGTTGTAGGCACAAACATCTTTTATTGGAGAGAGATTGATAGTTATACAAGCATTTAAACCCGACAATTCCAGTCGGAGGCAATACCTCTGTATAGTTGAAGTTTTCTCCCTCATCGATTAGTGGGTGTATCGGCTACTTCTCAGCTAGCTGGACTGGAGACTGTCCTTTAGAATGAGTACAGATTAGAGTTCGAAGGATATAACAGAGGATGAAAAACAGGAGAGCTGGTTAGGAGCTGGATCCATCTGATTTCCGGTGCGATGTGCTCGGTGGACCAGGCGAGAGGTATATCGGCTCTGCGATGGTCTTCAGCGGAGAACACAACTGTCTTTTGAATGAGTGAGGATCGACTTATTGTCACCAGCGAACACGTCTACACTACCCGGCAATTGCGAACCCAACTGCCTTGTTCTCTGTTCCAAATCCCTGTTCTATACTTCTATAAAACAAACAAACATCTTTTCCCGGGAAGTCGACATCTTAACCTCTGTCTAATACTTTTGCACAACCCCTCAGAACACCTGCACGATGTCGGAGTTCCCGTGCAGCTTACTTCATAATGTGTTTATTTTCTTCTGGGGAAATAGTGGAGACGGAAGCACTTGGACCAGGCTGGAAGAGAGACCCTCTCACCCGATGTTGCCTATAAATTTGTCAATTCCGTAAATTTACGATCGGGCGAGGAGTGATACTTTCCAGCGAGCTGACTTCGGGTCACCATATCACCCCTTACTTTCAAAAATTGATTTACAGGTAAATCCATTTTTAGAGTATACACAACAGAAGGATCCACACATACAAATCATGGCTTCCGCGACGGGCTTTGAATTTATCCATATTAGTAGCAAGATAATAATATGCATAAATACATATATATAACTATAACTATTCGCATCAGGTTTGTCCTCCAACACATAATTATATTCATCACTCTCTCTCCAATACACGTAAGACGAAAGACTGTTGCAATATAGAGTGAAGGCGTTTTTAACTGGTTGAGAGGAGAACACGCCTCTCTGACTGAAGGTTAGTTGACTCTCGTGCGTCAAGGTCACTGACCTAGCATTGATAGACCCGTACTATAGCTGTTAAGCTATTTCGTGGTATCGCTGTTAGTATTTCGCATGTGCAGATGATATAGATATGAGGTATTAAATAAAATGGCACAGACAGTTTCTAGAGGTAATAGAATATATGTATGGATGTTTATTAATTATTTACATTATAAAAAGCATATATATAATTCTTATTAATTTTATGATTGAACAATGATTATTATAAAAATAGAAAATACATACAATTTTTATAGGTAATCAAAATAAGAGAAAAAAAAGATTATTTATATAATTGGTGGTCTTTAATTACACAAGAGAGGAGAAAAGAGAGAAGAAAAAAATTTTCTTTTTCTCTGCATTTTCCTTTCCTCATACAATTCTATACCCAAATTTTAAAATGGTAGAAATTTTTATTTAAAAAAAATCCGTGTGTCACCCAGTTTGTGTATGCTTTTAAAATCGTACTGCTGTAATTGGAGATTCCAGCTCGCTAGTCATGAGCTTGGATCTTTGACATTTAGTAACTAGCGCAGCTGTCGGCTGTCTCTGTGGATCTGGAATGATCGACAATACAGATAGGGTCGAAAGTATTTTATGACCCACACAATGGCGAGACACACTCTCTCTGTCGCACTATAGTTGACCTCAGGCGGTCTCAATTGTCGACTAGCATAGGAGATCGGGAGCTCTCCTTGTTCATCCTTTTGGGAGAGAACAGCTCCTATAGCGTAGCTTGAAGCATCTGTAGCCAATATACAGTGAACAAAAAAGTATCTGAACACACATTGTTTTGTCAAATAATTTATTAAATAAGTAGCACTTTTAGTGAAATATGCATAAATTAATGTAGTTGCTCATATAAAAGTAATTCTTTACTCACAAGTTGGTAATTTAGAGGAAAAAAGAACAATATTAACAATATATATAGAAAATATAAGAAAAAAAAGTATTTGAACACTTGTCAAATTATTAACAAAAAAGTATTTTAATATTTTGTGTGGAGTCCTTTTGCATCAATCACAGCCTGTAGTCTTCTGGGCATTGAGTGAACCAAAGTATTTGTTATATTTGATGATAATTTATCCCATTCTTCACAAAGAATCACTTCTAGTGCTTTTTTGGAAGTAAACTTTCTCTTTCTTAATTTTGAATCCAAAATTGACCATAAATTTTCAATTGGATTCAAATCTGGTGATTGTGGAGGGGTTATAAGTTGTTTTCGGACATTATAGAGAAGCCATTCTTTAGTTATTCTTGCTGTGTGCTTTGGGTCATTATCTTGCTGAAAGAAGTATGACCCTAATAGACCCAATTTCTGAACACTTTCAAGCAGGTTGCTTCGCAAAATATTCACATATTTTCTAGCATCCATAGTTCCTTCAATAAGTGCTAAATTTCCAACACCTGAAGCTGCCATACAGCCCCAAACCATCACATGCCCTCCACCATGTTTCACTGTTGGTTGGAGATTTTTTGCTTGTAATGCTGTGTTTTTCTTACGCCACACAGTTTTCTTTCCATCACTACCAAACAGATTGAATTTACTCTCATCACTAAAAATGATAGAGTTCCAAAAATCCTGTGGCATGTTTATGTATTTCCTGGCAAATTCCAACCTCTTTTTCCTATTCATTTCGCTTATGTATGGCTTCTTTCTTGGAGTTCTCCCTCTTATTTCAGCATGATGCAAATAATTTCTTACAGTCTGAGGTGTAACTGCACATCCTGAAGTTGATGCAATATCATTAGCTAATATTCTGCTAGAAATGAAGGGGTTTTTTGCAACATCCCTCAACAATTGTCTCGTCTGTCTGGAATTCAGGACCTTTGGACGCC
>AYEL01047786.1:0-12549 GCA_000484575.1 Olivierus martensii
TCGATTGTTTTGGCGGTTTAAACAACTGATTTGTCTATTAATGAACTGATTTTGCTTCCAGAAATGAGTGGCGGTTGGCAATTAGTGAGGTGGTGGTTTATAGAGGGAATTTCATGTTTTAACATAAAGGAGGAGATTTGTTATTGGCTTTCATCACGCAAATAATGAGGGTGGCGGTTTATAGAGGGGCGGCTTAAAGAGGTTTGACTGTATACAAATCCAAATCAAATTTAAATTGTCAAATTAATCACTAAAGATTTGACTGTATTTTTAAAGACAAAAATACTAGTTTAACTTCACTAAATTTATTATTCTAAACATATAAACTGAAGAACTTTTGGGCATTAGCCAAGATTATCTTTTGCCATAAGAAAATGTTGGGGCAGGCAAGTCTAAGAATCCATTTTCATTTTCATCATCACATATCATGATGAAAGAAAATTCCTGCATAAAATGCACTAGTATAACAACAAAGACTTTTCATGAATTTTTTAAATTATTTTTTTGTTTTTACAATCTTACAATAATTAAAACTAAAATAAAAAATATATAAAATCACATAGTTTACCTATATTAATTTGAAAATTAATATGGAAAATTTTACAGAACATAAATTATGATATAAAAGATTATATAAATAATTATTTATAGGATAAGTATCTTTAATTATACAATTACATTAAATGGAAAATGTATTTATCTTATAAATCTCTTTATTCCAATATATCTTTTTATTAAATACAGGTAGGCCTCAATTAGTGCAAATAATGGGTTCCACGAATTTCTCGTACTATTTGAATTCGCACTAATTGAAGTATTAACTATATGTAAAATATGCTAATTGGTTCTTGCTTTGTGAGATTCTGGCCATTCAAACCATTTTACAAATTAACCAAACTAGCCAACTTCCCCTGACATATAAAGTTTAAATTACATTTTACAACGATTATTTTTTGAATCAAAGCTATGGTGCCACTATCTATTGAATTAATAATTAATTAATTAAATTAGAATTTAGCACTAAAGTGGCTCCATCTAGTAATTAATGATTAAACTATAATTTTCAAATTTATTTTCTCGAAATAAAATTTTGCCACTGCACCGGAATTGAACTGGGATCTTTGGATTAACGCCCCAATGCCTTAACCAGTTAGACCACAGTGATCTATGGCAGAATTCCATTTTGTGAAGCTTAAATAATGATCGCTATGGAAACTTACCAGAATAGGCCAAAACTAGCCAGGGGAAGTTTGGCTAGTTTGTTTGGTTAATTCGTAAAATGGTTTATCCCTGTTAGTTTGTTGTTAATATATGATTATTATCTGACTTGAGCCAAGTCTGTCTGCCCAGGTTTGCCAAGAGGGCTGTGGCTACATAGATAGCCCGCCTGGGAGTGCTAGTTTCAGCCTAGTCTGGTAAGTTTCCATAGCGATCATTACTTAAGCTTCCCGAAATGGAATTCCGCCATAGGTTACCGTGGTCTAACTGGCTAAGGTGTTGGGGCGTTAACCCAAAGATCCCAGTTTGATTCTGATGCGGTGACGAAATGCTATTTCGGGAAAATAAATTTGAAAATTATAGTTTAATCATTAATTACTAGATGGAGCCACTTTAGTGCTAAATTCTAATTTAATTAATTAATTATTAATTCAATAGATAGTGGCACCATAGCTTTGATTCAAAAAATAATCGTTGTAAAATGTAATTTAAACTTTATCCGCCAGGGGAAGTTTGGCTAGTTTTCGTTTTGGTAATTCGTAATATAATAACTGTTTAAGAAATATTTATTTTCATATTTTTTACATCGTTGTTCAATCTTTAATACTTACCAGGAATTGCGTCTCATATCATCATCAAACCAACCGCCAAACTTACCAGGAATTGTGTTTCATACCATCATCAAGCCAACCGCCGAATTATCGTGACCACTTTTAAATCATATCATCATCAAACCAACCGCCAAATCAAAACCAAAATAGCGAAGTCTCATACCATCATCAAAATCGAAACCAAAATAGCAAATCGAAAGCGGTTATCATCATCAAACTAACTGCCAAATCAAAACCAAAATAGCGAATCACATCATTGTTCATCATCTAAATTAATAACCTACCAGGAATTGCATCTCATACCATCATCAAACCAACTGCCAAATCGTCACAGGAATTGCGTCTCATATCATCATCAAACCAACCGCCAAATCAAAAGGAATTATGTCGTCTCAAACCATCATCAAAACCAACTGCCAAGCGAAACCAAAATAGCGAATCAAATGCAAAAGTTGAGCACCACCTGGCCGCTAATTCTGGGTCGAGAAGTGAGTGGTTAGTCCGATTTGCAATTAAGCGCGGAAGTTAAGCCCCGCCTGGCCGCCAATTCTAGGTTGAGAATTGAGTGGATAGTCTGATTTGCGATTAAGCTTTGTAGCTTTATTGAATCAGTAAATTAGTTCCAGACAGAACTAGTTAGCTAAGTTAATGAACCAATGAGAAATTTTTAATAAGTTTTCTATTTGTTATTAGCAGAATATGAAGCAAAAGATAACAAAAATTTTTTTTTCGCAAGTTTTATTTTAAATAAAGAAATCAGGTAATAAACAAAAGAAAATAAAGCCCATCTTTCTGGTGTTTCACTCCTTCAAAGGCAAGTGACTATTCTTGGACTGCTCCTCGTCCGATTTTACTAACCGAAAATTAACAGTAATTTGTTAATTGACACCATAAAAGGGGACGGACCTTTGTTAGTAAGACTGGTCTACACTTACAACTCGCATTAATCGAATATTTGCTCACACTAAGTGAAAAACGGTATCATTTTTATAATTCGCACTAATCGAATATCGCATTATTCGAACTCGCACTAATCGAGGCCTACCTGTATTCCCATGCATCAAATAAGGTTTACTGCTATTAATAGTGACTATTTTCTCTGTTTTCTGATATATTATTCCATATCTATTTAACATTAGTTATGATATTCATATTGGAAAATTTGTATAACTTTAAAGTTATCCGATAAATTATGTTTTTGGCATACCTCTTAAAGCTAATCATATAAAAATTTCCTTTAACATTATGCCACTATCAGAAAATGTTAAACTTAACCAATATAATATTTTTAAATAAGTGAATTATTTTATATCTATTAGTTTTAGAAAAATAACAATCATAATCAAATCCATAATTAATGCATTTTTAACAGAGAGAATTCTAAAAAAGTTGAAAAATAAATACTAAGTTTCCTGAAAAGTATTATTATTTTAGCAAATAACTTATTAAAATCACAGCTTTTAAAAATTATGGATAAATTTAATACTAATATTTGAAGAAAATTTTATAATTTTTAAGTAATAAATAATTAGTATTTTTATTGCCATAGCATGTTTAAATTTGAAAATCACAAACAAAAATTCAATTACAGCATAATGCTTAAAACCATATATCAAATACATATTATAAATAGAGATCATTATTATTGAAGTGCAATAAATTCCCAGCTAATGGAAAATAGAGAAGAAACTATCATGAAATAAATTAAACAACAGTATAAGCCTGTTTTAACTTATTCTATACGAGTTTGAAGATAATTATGCGAAACAAATATAAATTATTTTTAGATTAATTTCACATAATAATAATAATAATAATATTTTTGATATTAAAATTTTAAAAGAATGGAATATCGCATAACAATTTATAGTTCATTAATAGTTATATTGAAAATAAAGCTTATAAATCAGATTTAACAAAAGTTCTGCTTTAGATTTTTCATAAAACAATTAAAGTATTAACATTAAAATTTTTAAATATTAATAGTTTAATATTTTACAACAATTAAGTGTGCTAAAAATTTAATTTTTCATAGATTATTGAGTAACATATCATTTTAATGATTTTTTCATGCTGATTTCAGAAATATTGATTTTTTTACTAATTAAAAAATCCAAAATGATAATTATCCCTATTAGATCTCATTGGTTAAATTTTTTTCAAATAATAATGTCACATGATATATCATTTAAAAAATTCTTAATGTTGATTTTCAATAATGGCTTTAGTTTTTTAAGCTTTATTTATTTCCTCTAAAACTTATGAATTTTAAAACTAAAAATATGTAAAATGGGTTTCAGATTGTCTACATATTAGTACTGATAAACTGCATACTAAATATATTGAGGCAATGTCAAACAGTATCATTAGTATAGTAGTTTTCCTATTACACAAATTTATAATTTGTGTTTGTGTAAATTTAATATTTATACAAAATTTATTATTATTTTTTTTAGTATTAAGAAAAACAAATTTATAATTTGTTTTTCTTAATACTAAAAAAATTATTTGTTTATATATCTCAGTAATTATTAGTTTCTTAAAATTACTGAATAATTCTAAGACATTTTTTTTTACTTAAATAATTTAGTATAAAAAGTTAAAATTTCAACAAAGTAATTAATTTGTTTACATACATGTAACTCATCCAAATTAAATTCACCATATTCTCTTCTACTTCCTTTTCCATTTATTAAAATTCCACAACCACTCATCATGATAGTACCTGAAGAATGGTCGAATACTACAGAATGATGAAAGTGAATCATTATATTATGTATTACAAACACTATTATTTAAAAAAACATTAACTTTACATTTTTACAGATTGAAACAATTGATTATAAAAATAAAATATTAATTACCAGATCCCATATTAGTCATAGTAGCTGGAAAATCAAGATTATCAGGATTGTGTGTAGTAATTCCCATTTCAATTGAACCAGACCATTTATTAATCAATTCATCGATTTGAATCTATATAAATATAAATTTATATTTATTATGATTCAAAAATTTTATCTACTATTTTTTAATAGCTATTACTATATATACTGAAAATTATTTATGCAATATATATTAACAAATTTGATTTCATAAAGTTATTTAAAAATGGAAAGAAAATACATTCAATGCTTGTTTTACTTAAAGAAAATATGTGATTTCAGATTATTAAAGAATAAATTATTTTGATGAAGCCAAGATAATAACAAAGATAAATCATTAATTAAGTCTGGAAAATTGAATTTGTAATACTCCTTATAGTAAAGTCTGTCGAAATTATTAGTGTATACTATTTATATATAGGTAGACCATCATAAATATATCTCCATTTTTCATTTAATATAATTTTTATGAAATTTTTCTAATGGAAATTTATACTATATGTGAGTTGAATTTTTAGAAAATCATATCAAAATTTAGATAGCTTAATATCAATAATTCAAATATTAAATAAGTAAATAAGCTTAATATCAATAATAATAATATTAAATAAGTGAATTCACAGTAAATTTTTTTATTAACTTATTTAATAATAATATTAAATAAGTGAATTCACAGTAAATTTTAAAGTTCAAAAATATTTAAATTCACAGTAAATTTAATTTACTGTGAATTTAAATATTTTTTTGAACTTTAAAATTTAACACACTGCCAACCTGTATCCAACATAGTGGACTGGCAGTTTTTCAAAAATTTCTTTAAAATCTATGGGTTGCTGTATTCATCTGAAATTTTTAGAGTAAAGAGATAAAATAACTTATTCTGCAGAAAAAGAATAACCTTTTTTGAAATACAGGTAGTCCTCAACTTATGACGATTTGCACTTAAGACACCAGAAATTATTAGTAAAAATTCTTTAATTCAATTTTGCCACTTGCATATAGATACATGTACCACATTGCTTTTGTAAATGCATCACAGCATCGGCATTAATCTGCCAACAAAGCCTTATTACTGTATTTCATTATAAATCTGTCATGTCCAGCAAGAGAGATAATACTCTAATGAAAATTCTAACATAAAAATAGGCGAGGAAAGCTTTGTTTAACCATTCTAAGTTAAATAGAAACTTAATTTATGAAAATATTAAAACAGAAATCAAACAAATCAAGAATTAAAAAAATCCTCGACTTATGACAGAGACATTGGAATGGAACCCTGTTATAAGTTGTTTACGACGGAAACATTGGAACAGAACCCTGTCGTAACTTGATGACTACCTGTAAATATAATGTTTTAAGAAAATTTGAAATATTTTGTAGTTCTGTCTATCAGTTAAGCAGATTCATTTTATTTTAATTTTTCATCAATGATAATGCCTACAAAAGATTCCTCCACAACTCTACTATATTCTGGAAAACATGAATACCATATAAACAATAAGAATTCAAGAATGAAAGTTATGCTGGTTTATTTTCCTTGTAGAAAAAATAATTAATATAATTTGAAAATATTTCCCCAGATGGAAGTACTTGTGTTAGATCCATAGGAACAAGTCTCATGTTATGTATCAAAGAATTAATTAGAAAAATTAATTTTCTAGCTCAATTTAAATAAATTTATTTTTCTGCATCATAAAAGTATGTATTACAATTTCTTATTTTGTTTATTAATTTTTATTTCACTTATTTATAAATATAATTAAGAATGTGTGTGTTGTCAAATGGCAACATTGGGAAAATAATATAAAAATTCTCCAAATTTAATCTGACTTGGGTTTCTTATTTTTTCTAATTTTCATTTATTTATTTTAGATTTTATGAATTAATAATTCAAAATTCTATATTCTTATTTATATTTGTACATTTATGAAACAAAAAATTCTTTTTCTTCAATTAATTTTTGCTTCAAATAAAAATATTTGGCATATTTGCAGATGAAAACATGCAAAAGGCAAACTGACATTTCTGGATTTCCAGGCTAAAATTGCCAGAAAATTCAGAAATTGTATTACAAAACACTTATAGTTAAAAAATGGGAAGATCGATATCTGAAGAAAACAGAAAAGTAGAAACAAAAAAATACTATGTAACATTGACATCTACCACAGACATTCAATCTGATAATTATGGGCACTTGCTTGAACATACCAATAAAATATAGGTGTAAGTTATGCATAATTGGATTTTTTGGAATAAAATGAAGCGTAAATATAGTGTACATTTGAGCAACATATACAACAAAAACCGTTATCTAAGTTATAAAACTAAAAAATAAAATTTACTATTTATTATTACTTTACTATTATTTTATTATTACATTAATAAGAAAGTACAAATAATAATTATAATGCATTCTAATATTATATATATAAATGTAACCAAACAATTTTTTGAAATAAATAAGATTTGTTTTACAACATAAACTTCTAATTCAGTTCTTTTCATCCCTATGTTGCCATATGGAAACATATTAAAAAAAATTGTTTATAAATATAAAGTTTTTTCCATATTGCATTATATAGTTGGATATTTTAGAATACAAAAATTAGCAAAATAATTTTTTTTTCATCAATTAAAAATAATTTGGGCTGGAAAAGGTTAATTTAATATCAATTCATTAAAAGATATTCCTGAGTCTCATTTTCAATGAGTTTTATTTTATTTTCTCATTCTGAAAAAGAAATGTGATGTTTCATGATAGCTTGCCTGCACATAAGTTATTGAAAGGAAAGTTATTTTTATAGAAAAATGCATTTCTTCTGTGCACTAAAGCTCATTGAAAATGAGACTTGGGCAAATATGTTTAATGAATTCAGATTTGTCAAACATAATGGAAATAAGTTTAAAAAAATTTTAGAATCAAAAAAAGTTTTAATATTTAAATTATAGTTTGTGTGTGTTATAATATTAAAGCTAAATAATAGTACTATAGTTTTAATAGCAAAAATAAAAATTTTAAATAACTATATTTAAAATTCAGTTATTTATTAATTTAATAATCTAAAAATTCAATTCAAATACTATAAAAATAACCATTAGAAAAATTTTCAAAAAATTATTTTAAGCATAAAAAGAGACAAGCATTTATTTTGGGCACTGCATATAGCATTTAAAATATATCTTATATTAACTTCATTATAAATTTTAATTTTTTTTTTTTATTTGTGAAAAATATTCATTTTTCTATAATTTTAATATAAATTTATCATCACTAATCTGATTAATTAAAAAGCAGTAACAAAGTCCAAATTATTGAACAAATTAAGCAATAGTCCAAATTATTGAACATAATTATGCTACATTATACCAATTATCCAAGTAATGTGGATTGAGGATATCTTAGATAATCAAAACTTGGATAACATGGAAGGTTTGATAATTTATTATAAAATAAACTGGATTTTAATATGATGATATACACTCTGTTTTCAGATTAGACTTGTTTTTTGATATAATAACTTTTATTATAAAAATTTAAAAAAGAATTTGCCAATCACTAAACGTTGATTTTTTTATTTTTGTAATAAAACACTTGTAAATAAAATTAAAAGTGTTTTATTGTATAATTTAAAATATTTTTAATTTTATATGCAAGTATTTTATTATAAAAAATTACAAAAATTAAAATCCAACACAAGATGAATTATCATTAACTTTAAATAATATGGAACCTCAAGGTCATGGGTCTGGAGTTGAGGATTTGGGTCAAACTTACTTGTTAGCAAGGGATTAAAGACAGAAATTTTTGCTGCTGTGCATGCTCTAGAGCAGTGTTTCCCAAATTGTGTTCTGCAGAAGGTCAATAAGTATTCCGAAAAAATTATGAAAATTAATATAAGCTACAAATGATTTTAAATGCCGTGCCAAGTTGAAATTGGAGTCGCTAGTTTATTTTACTTTTTTCATGTGTTATATTTTATTTAATTACAATTTGATAATAAATATTTGTTTGTTTTCTTAACTCTTATACTTATTTCCCTAATTTATTCATTATTAATATCTACCTATACTATAAAATAACCAAGGTGTTCCGTAAAATTTCAGGCTTTGTGAATTATTCTGTCATAGAAAAAGTTTGGGAAATGCTGCTCTAGAGCAGTGGTTCTTCAATTGTGTCCACAGATCCCCAAGGGTCTGTGAGACCTTCCCAGTGTTACACAAAGGTTTGAAAAAATACTAACTTGTAAGACAAGAGCATTTACTCTTTAATGCTAATTTTTAAAGTTTGAGTTAATTCTTGGGGGTCCGCAAGGGCGAATGATCTCTGAAGGGGATCCGCAGTCTAGGAAAGTTAAAGAACCACTACTGCTCTAGAGTATAAACTTGGTGATGTTTTTGTTTCAGTTTTTATATTGATTTATATTGCTGATATTACTGTAATTAATTTAATAATTTATGATTAAAATGAACCACATTAATTCAATAAATATTGAAAATTTATTATTCAATGATATTAAGAGAAAATAAGTGAAATCAACATCTGTGACAGAAAAAGAGATTGAAATTAAAAGCAATTTATTGAGTAAATATTATTACTGATATACATCCAGAAATGTTTGAAAATCCTATAGATTTGTTCTGAATTTACTGATGATAATTGTCATTTAAATTTTATTGTTTTGTTCATTTATGATTTGTAATTGGCATAAAAATACCTTATATTTTGAGCAATTTATTTAACTGCTTTCATTATTGCAATAATTATATCGAATAAAATATAAAGTTTTTCTTAATTTCTTATCAAATTCAAAATATTCTCTTAAATAAATTTTTAATTCTGAAAATTTATAAGTTTATTAAATATAATTGAAATTATAATGTTAATGTTATATATTAATTATTAATAATAAATTTTTGGGCTTATATGCAAATGATAGCAAATTTTTCTTGCATACTGCAAGAAAATTTCAACCATTTTTTTGTCTGTAATTGTTGGCCATGTTTGACCCAAATCCTTAACTTTATATCCTGTGACTTCCCTTGTCAGTTAAATGCTACTCTATTGTATATGAAAATATTTTCAAATTATAATTCATAAGAAAAAATATTTTAATAACCAACAATATATATTCATAAGTAGTAACATTAAAGGCCAATACTATATAATAAAAATAAAATTGACAGAACTTTATATTCAAACAAAATTAAATGTAAGAACTTAAATTATAACAACAAATTTTTTTATAACATGTACATGAATCCATTTTATATCAATCTATTGCATTATGTATAAAACAAAATGGATATATTTTCAATGGATATTAATTTTTATTTAGTAAGACTTTGAATCTTATTAAATAGAAAACATGATACTTCACAGAAAACTATGAAATAAACATAAAAAAGTTGTTCTTATAAAGCGAAAAATATAAATTGATTAAAATAATTTTATTTCTTAAACAATTACTTTTGTATAAACATCTATTATTCCAAGTTCTGATTGTGCATAATTCTATATATTTCTGATAATTATCTAATTATTATTCTCTAATTAGCTTGTTGATTGAATATACTTTAAATAAATAAAAATTTTCTATATAATTTGCAAGTTTTATGGCACTCTGCATATGAAATTTATTTATGAAAATACCATTTTATTATATTCTTTTGTTAATAAAAGAAATTTTTACAAATATTTACATCATTTAAATGTTTTCCAATTATTACAATGAAAAATTCCAAAAAAATGTAAATTGGTAAAAATTAATAGAAGATAAATAAATAATTCATGAATAAAATAGATTTGCCTGGATATATCATACAAAGGAATATGGAAAATTATTTGATCTGTGATATACTGAAACTCATATATTCATGAAATATTGGTTTCATATTTCTATTACATATTCAATATATACAGGCAGTCCTTGACTTATAATTGTTTGTACTTATGACGGTGATATAATCAGTAAATTCTGTGATAGTCAATGCAATTCCATGGATTTCAGTTCTTGACCTAATGGTCTAATACAGGGATGTCCAACCCGCAGCCCATCGCTGTAATGAATGTGGCCCAACACAAAATTATAAACTTCCTTAAAACATTGAGATTTTTATGTACTTGTTTTTTTTTTTAAATTTGCCGTATCATCATCAAATATCCCACTAATAAAGAAAATGAAATTTATTTTATTTTTGTACCAAAAATATATTAAAAATTAATGAAGTTTTTATTATTTAAATATCTTTCTACAGTTCTAATTTCAGTTTTTTAAAAGATTTCTTTTTTCAATAACTACAGACTTCTTAACCTGCTCAATGATTTTTAAAAATTTCTGAACTAAAAGATGTCAAAGATACTATGACATTTTTTCTTATTTGTCATGATGGATATCATATATTGTTTATTATTTGCTAACTTTTTTGCTTAATAATTACCGTTAGAATTAGTATATTTTATGTGCGGCCCGCGACAATTTTTTTCTTCAAATGTGGCCCAAGAAAGCCAAAAGGTTGGACACCATATATATATATAACTATGTATACATATCTGTCATTTTTTCTAAAATGAGTGAAATTTCTTGAGATTTTATATTAGTTAATCTGCATGAGAGATAACATTAGCAAGTAATTTAGAAAATTATTACCAGCTAACCACAACCACAATGGGAATAAATGAGTCAAGCACTGATTTTCATTTAAAAAAAATGAATAAGAATTTGGGATTTGACTTCAATTTCTTCAGTTATAAGTCTATTTGTTCTTCCATGCAACTGACTCTAGTAATAGGAGGAGATATAAGATTGTATATTGAAGTTATAAGACATGAACAGCAATTAGTTTAAATTGTTTGCTACAGCTAGTTTAGTTAAGATAAATTAAATTAATTGATTTTATGACCTTATCCATTATTCAATTTTATATTTTTATGAAAATTCAAAATTATTGCATTAAAATTTATTGAAAATAATTAATATCAAATTAGTATTTTTGATATACTAAGAAAAAAAGATATTCACACATTTTGAAGGCAATATTTCATGTACAGCTCCGGCCAAAATGTTTGTCACCTCACTGGATACGTTCGGCTTCCTTACAATGTCTAATATATGTAGTGTCATATTTTTTGCATCTTGTTATTGTAATTTTATGTTCTTTACATTTATTAAGCTAATATATAGCTTAATAAATGTATACTAGCAAATATTAGTATTGAAGAAACCATAAATTTTGGGCATTTATGACAAGGTTTGAAACTAAACCTTGTTGTAAATTGCGCACTATCTGTATATATGTTAACAATATTTAGATTAAGAAATTATATTTATGCATTCATTTAATGATAATTATATTTATTAAGACAGAAGTGATACAGAAAATTTTTGCTTTTAATAAAGAACGTTAATTTATAATTTGAAAGAATCATTTTGTTTTTAGAACCTAAATTTGTAATAACAAAATTCAGTGAAATGCACTATATACATATTATAATTTTAAATTAGTATTTATTAAATAAAAGTTATTATTATACAAACTATATTTATATAATTATTATTCTCTACTATTAACTTATAAATACATTATTATTTAGTTTAATGTATAAATCTTTATATTAATGATGAAAATTTTTAGCTT
This sequence comes from Olivierus martensii, assembly GCA_000484575.1. Taxonomy (NCBI): domain Eukaryota; kingdom Metazoa; phylum Arthropoda; class Arachnida; order Scorpiones; family Buthidae; genus Olivierus; species Olivierus martensii. The sequence goes on from AYEL01047786.1 coordinate 12,350, forward strand.
AATGCAAAAATAACTTATATGAAATCAAGGCATATTCTATTTTACTTTTTGCCATTTGATTTTAAAATTATTTCAAAAATTAATTCCAATTAAATTTAATTTTTATCAGTTCTGATAATGATTGAATATGCCTTGATTTCATATAACTTATCTATGCATTAAGCTAAAGTTTTTCATCATTAAGATAAAATTTATATATA
>AYEL01047811.1:0-46329 GCA_000484575.1 Olivierus martensii
CTATAAGACAAGGGAGTGCCGTTTGGGGGTCTCCAGGATCTCACAATACCTTCAAATAATAAATGAATTTTTATAAACTTTGCTGGCCAAAACCAATAAATGCAATTAATTTATCTTGAGGGTACATCTATTTCAGATATAGCTATAGCTATTAGCCATTTAAAAATGATGGATATTCAGATATCTTAGATTTCTCTCTAGGATATTTTTTTGTATTATTTAATTGCTTTTTACGAAATTCAGTCATATAAAAATATTGAAATAAAATAAATTAGCCTTATAGTTCATTCATTTGAAAAATGAGGACATTCAAACTTCCAAATTTCCTCCTAACAGAATTGTAATCTGGACCTGAGATCGAATTATGAAAGAGATAATTTCTGATCCTCTTTCAATTTGATGACGTAGCTTAATTGAGCATCCTTATTCATTCCAAAATAGTGGATATGTTCAGGAAGTAGACATTTCTTTCCATACGTATTTTAATTTTTGAGGATATGATCTTCGGGGTTACATACGTGTTTATATAATTAATCTGAAAATATTTATATCACACTTGTTGTGAATAAAATATATTCATTTCAGTCATAATATAAATGGAATAAATATATAGTTCCACAATCATTGACTGCATCAATAATTTATTTATAAAATTAAGGCAAGTTTGTCAAAATATATTGTTGTTTTTATGGACTAGAAAAAGTTTCTGATCGGTTTATCCTACTGTAGGTTAATTTTATAAAATAAAATTAATAAAATCTACTTATCTACTTATTAGAAAAAAATTATATACTAAAATAAAAATATCCTCTAACCATGAGCATGATAACGATTACTTTCTTTGATGGTTCAGAGCATTTTAGCAATTACTGATAATGTATTTTCGATTAAGTTTAGATGAAGTTATCATGAGTTAAATATAAAAATAATTATAAATAATAAATAAAACTTTAAAAAAATGTGTGAAGTTAACAGATGTGTGCATCAATTTAAAAGAACAAGTAAAACAATGAAAACATTATTCGGAGAGAAGAGTTAAGTTTCTTGACAGTGCAATATTAGAGGAGTCGTTCGTCATTGATGGATCTATCTAGGTATAGTCTAAACGTAAACTTTTAAAGAGAATATAATTTTCTGTTCTCGATTTTAAGTCATGCATGCCTATTCAAAATAGTATAGAAACTAAAAATAAGCTTCGAATTTCAGGATTAAAGTTAATTGGATTCAAAGAAAGAGTGCAATATGTCATGAATAACGTAGAATTATTACTGGAATTTGTCGTTATTATGCAAGGAAAAGAAAAAAAAATTATAATAGTGGAAAAAATTATCACCCTTTAAGTTTGTCGGAAATTAGATATACACGCGAATTATTGCATCAGAACCATAAACGTACTAGATAAAAACTAGATAAATACCAAGGACGTATATCTTTTTTCCTTACTATCTTCAATAGAATAAAGTTCTATTAAATAATTCCATAGTTACTATAGAGAGATCTCAAACTGCATTTTTATATGGATAAAGCTGTAAGGTTAATTAATCTGACTTCATTTTCGATTTTAATGACTATCTTCAATAGAATAAAGTTATATTAAATAATTCCATAGTTACTATAGAGAGATCTCAAACCGCATTTTTATATGGATAAAGCTGTAAGGTTAATTAATCTGACTTCATTTTCGATTTTAAGAGTCTGATTACTCTGTTAAATTTTATAAAATTCAATCAAATGGTTCAAAAGTTATTATGGAGAAATCTTTAAAGTTTAAGGCCACTTTTAAACGGTTGATGAAAAAATATTATCATCAAGCTGTTGAAAATCGAAGAGGACCTCCATACAAAGCTAAATTCATGCTAAATTTCATAAAAATTTAGTAAATAGTTCATGTTATATTAAGGGAATATTTCAGAAATTTGACCACTCGCTATTTTTAAATGATTAAACTAGAGGATTGAAATATGGCAATGGCTAAACTATATCAAATTTTAATTATACATTTTATAGTATTATTTATAACTAATATAAGTTCTAGCAAGTATTTAAATTAATTGGTATTGTAAACAACTAGAGCTATAGCATATTTTATCTTTATTTTTAATTGAACTATTAGATTTTCCTTTATTGCTTGTTTTTTATAGAAATTATTTTAAATTTAATCCTTTATGCTTAAAAAATATATCAACTGTGCTATTATCAAATTTAAACTGTTATTTTTATAAAACTATTATTTTTTTCTTTATAAATTATAATTAAAACTGTTATATAAACTGTTATTTATTTTTATAGTTGCAACATCGATTTTGATTTGAACATTTATTTATTTTAAATTATCAATAATGTTTGATTAAAATAATAAAAATAAATTTTAGTTTAACATATAAATGCATTAATAAATTATTTATAACATTTTGATAAAGATGAGAGTTAGCTTATATTAACACGTCCTTTGTTTTCTTATTTCATTCTCGAAGCAAAGATTTTTTAAACGCCTATTTCCAACCATTCTTCAATTATTAAATAGCGCCAATCATTCCAGGACCTGCCATAGAATGCCCATACTATGAAGGGACTATAGACGACAGAGATCGATGTGTCGGGCCTTCTAAGTTCTTCGTGTCCTACTCCTGAAATTTTTCTGGAGTGGAGCCAGATTTGAGCCCGGCCCCTCTAAGTTAAGAGCGATTAATCCAGTCATCCAACCAACAATTATTTAGTAAACGACAGAGATCGATGTGTCGGGCCTTCTAAATTCTTCGTGTCCTACTCCTGAAATTTTTCTGGAGTGGAGCCAGATTTAAGCCCGGCCCCTCTAAGTTAAGAGCGATTAATCCAGTCATCCAACCAACAATTATTTAGTAGTAGTCATTCTAGAAAACATCATAGGCTGCTGAGACCTCTGATGATATTGGCCGGATTATGAAAGATGGACATGATCGGGCTGAGTCTGTCCTTTTTTGAAAAAATCAGAGGAACAGCATTCTGAAATCGATTCTTGATTCTCCAAATATGTCAGATATCATACTTTTCACGCAGTTATCTGATTCGGATTATGAAAGATGGACATGATCGGGCTGAGTCTGTCCATTTTTGAAAAAATCAGAGGAACAGCATTCAGAAATCGATTCTTGATTCTCCAAATATGTCAGATATCATACTTTTCACGCAGTTATCTGATCTGCTGATACCAACTTGTAATCATGTCAGGAAGAAAATGAGAAAATTATTGACAATTTTCTACCGATAATATTTGAACTGAGGTTAGATTAGTTTTATTTATATAATCAAATCTCATAAAGATTATTTTGACGACATCTATGCAAGAAAATGAGAAAATCATTGACAATTTTCTACTGATAATATTTGAACTGTTAGATTAGTTTTATTTATATAATCAAATCTCATAAAGATTATTTTGACGACATCTATTTCAGAATCAACCATGTGTGTGAACAGCCGTGGCTAGCTCTTAAATAGTCTTGCGTCTTACCTAAACTTCGGTTCAAAAGTTCAATTCAAGTGAATTTTTCATTATATGTTAATTTCAATGAAATTGTCCCGGAAAAAAATTTTATGGTTGATTCATATGTGAGTTAAAGCGTTCTCTTGCTCTTAATCTGAGTTAATTTCAGGTTCCACACTTCCAGATTTTTCAGATATATACTGTAGTTAGCTGATTAGTTAATTATACGCCGAATCGCGCAAGGGATATTTTTAGTGGCGATCAGTTTAGACCCCATCATAAGCTGATCAACACCTGTGATAGTCAACCAGAAAGTTGAAGGATAAGTTGAACGAATCAATCTGGACTCAAAAGCGTAGAATACGGGATCCAAACCTCCAATTCTCCATATGAAAATAAATCATTTTATCAAGAGACCGGAGGAATCCAGGCCTGATTCGTTCAATCCCATCATTTGAATGATGGTTGATTCTAGCATGATATATATTATCCATGATGAGTTCCGTTATAATACTGCTGTTTAGTCTCCGGTTGAAAAGCGCATGAAACGAGAAAGAGAACATATATGTTAATTTTCTTGAATAACAATAGCTAAGGATATGTCCTCTCATCATAATCATATATCGTTAATAAATAATTCAAAGAAATACAGCATTTTGTATCGTGAAATAAAACACTGCTTAATAAATTTTATAATTACACTGTATTTAATTTTTGACTTCTCTATTTTCATGCATCCTCTATTTTGATTTATGTTAGATACAAGTAGGCCATGTGACCAACTGTATTATCTATTGACATTTCCTTTTATTGAACCATTCAGAAGTCTAACACAGACTTCTCACATCTGTGATAGGTGATAAAGGATGAGTAAATGATGTAACAGATGACATATTCCAGATGATATAATAAAAAGAATCAGAAATGATAATCGAAAATATTAATATATTTTACAGTTGTTTTATAAAATATATTTTTATACAATTTCTGAAAACTACCAATATTTTAGTAAATAAAAACTTTCAAAATTTTTATTTGAAAACTATTTGATTACATAGATTTGTATTTTAATTCATTTTTTTAGTAGTAGTTACTAAGTGACAAGGTCATTCTATAATCTACTATAAACCTCCCACATAATGCAATTTAGTCTTCTAGTTATTTATGTTGAATCTTCTTTTATTTTTCAAATTTAAATATGATTGGTCTATTTGAAAATGAATCTACAATCTACTTTAAACCTCCCACATAATGCAATTTTGTCTTCTAGTTATTTCTGTTGAATCTTCTTTTATTTTTCAAATTTAAATATGATTGGTCTATTTGAAAATGAATCCTAGAATGTAACTATGATTTACTGTTTTATATATATATCATAAAAGATAAAATTGTATTTATTTATATCGTATCATTTTATAATAAAAAATAAATTGTATTATTATTATTATACATTTATATATTAAATTCACACAGTTTCCATTGATAAAAATAGAAAATTATGAATTAAATTAGCATTTTCTGATTTATCGTTATTTTCATTCAAGGTAACTGTACTACTACTACTTTCTCATAAAACTTTTCATTGATGATAATTAATTTTAAACGAAATTTTAACTAAAAAAATTATGAGAAGATTTTAAAAAATTTAATCGAGCCCATTTTATTTAGAGATATCTATGATTTTTGATCAGAGAAGCAATTAGTGAAGATTTATTTATCACAGTTTATGATCAGATATCTGTTTTCATAGGTCGTGAACTTAGAAAATTATTTATTTTTCATTTATATGATTGAAAAACAGGAAACTAATTTTTCTTCTTCCTATTCAGATTAAAAATTAAAAATTTAATTTAAATTTTTTAAACGCCAACGTTGTTCAAAGAATCCCATTATTCTCTTTCGGATAAATCTATAAGATTTGGTCTATAATCGTTCAGAATAATTTGAAATTTAAAAAATTAAAAAAAGGAATAAATTTGAACGAATATATATAAGTAAATGTGAAGAATCAGTTATATATTTTAATAAATAAATAATTATTCTTTGCATTGAATTAAATATTCGTTCAATTTATTCCTAAATTTTTACGGGTAAGTTTACATATACAGCTGTATAATATTTTAATATAATTTTTTTTAATAAAAAATTTTTACTTTTAAATAATTTACCTTATGAACAATTTCACATCGTTAACTTTATTAATCTTAATAACTAAACTCGTATAAATTATCATAATTAAATTATAATTCTTGTAAATTGTATAATAAAAAGAAGATAGATCTCTAATTATAATTTACTTTTATTTTTCACTAAAAAATGCGTTTTTTCCTGTATAAATTAAAACAAAAATTCAAAATCAATAGTAAAAATTCAAGTTATTTTCAAAACAATATTTTGTTACAGGCGAGATATTTTTCGACAAACGAAAAATTTTCATAATTAAAATTTTTTTACATATACATATACAGTATATATATATATATCTGAAGCGTTATAAAATATTACTAAAGGATATAACATGTTTACAAATGTAGAAGACACGCAATTTTCACTTATCGAAAACATGATTTTTTTAACTGTTATATATATATTTATATAATTATATATATATTGTTTTGCGTAAAACCATGCTATAGTTTCGAACAATAATCCTTTAATAAGTCTATAACATTAATAAACGACACAAATTCATATAAAATGACAATTATTTGCATGATTTATATAAATATCTATTATCTGTAACGATCAAAATAGCCTGGATGTAACGCAATAAAGCAACATTTAATGTAACATTTTTTGGAAGAACTTGGCCTTTTATGATATTTAAACAAATTTTGCCTTTTTTAAAATAATTTACATCCAGTTCATTGTGATCCTTAATAATTTTCAGATCTAATTTACTAACGATGGTGCAAACTTCATAAATAAAAAGTTAACAGTGCACAGTGTGAATGAAATGGTAATAATCTATTTTTTTTTAAATGGACAGAAAAAATTTAGTTAAAGTTTTCTTCTTCTATTTTACACATTTGATGCATTATTTTGCATATTTACCATTTCATTCACCGAGAGATTTATACTCACAAGATACACTCTGAAACTGCTTTTTTTTCCTTTAACTGTTAATATATAAAGGGGTATGCAACACTTGTAAATCAGTTGGTAAAGGGATTATATAAAATTTTAACAATGGGTGTATAATTTACATAATTTTTATAATTTATTGTGGACTATCATAAATATGAGATTCTTCTTTCTTCTTTAACGAACTAGTTTTTGGTACAGGAAGAGGTCTATCTTTCATGCTCTGTGATGAAATATTATGATGAAATAAAATATATGATGTAAATTTATAACATATCACAAAATTTAAGAAAATTTACCTGAGGAAGAAAAGATTTCATTTCTTGATGAGGATCATTGCCACTTTCTGTATGATGTAAATTTATAACATATCACAAAATTTATGAAAATTTACCTGAGGAAGAAAAGATTTCATTTCTTGATGAGGATCATTGCCACTTTCTGATACATCATCTCTCATTGGAACTGTGGCATATGGTGTTGGATAATTAGAAGATAAATCCGAATCTGGATAAGGATATTGTCTAGATTTTTCTATATCAACATACCGCTGTGAAGCTGGCCCATAATTATAATGCTTTTCTTCTCTAAGAGCTAAAATTGATAAAAATTCTTGCTTTAAAAACTGCTACTCACAATTTCTTTCTTCTCTTAAGTTACTAGCATTTTAGTTTTAGACCAGTGCAAAGTTTAAGAAATTTAAATATGTATGTATCTCTATTATAATATATCTGAACTATTGCATTAATATAATTTCATATATTATGTATAAATTATAAATATTCGCACTGGTAAAAAGGCAGCAAAAAATTATTGTAAGCTAATACCTCTTTCTAAATTTCTTCTCCCTCTTGCTTTCTGTACCCAAATGCAAACCACAATTGTTACTACAATAATAGCTGCAACTGATGCTGCCACAGGAACCAGCAGAGATAAGTCTAAATAATATGGAGCATCTTGTCCACCAGCTAATAAAATTAAGTTATCGTTACCTAAAAATTATAATGAGCATGGTTGATTGAACACCACAAACAACCGATGACAAACGAAATAAATTTATTATTTTAACTATATTCTAATCACTTACTGTGACCAGAAGTTTTAATATTTAAAACTTCACTAGGATCCCCCTCTCCAAATTCGTTAGCCGAAGTAACGTAGAGTTGATACATAGCACCACTTTCTAAACCATTAATTGAGAAAACATTTTCGGAAGGGGTTAAAACGGGGATTTGTTGCCATCTTTCAGATTTCTTTCGATAGTGAATAACATGTCCTATTAAAAAAAAAAAAAACTGTTAATAATTTATAATTATTAAAACTGAATAAAAATTTAAAGAATGGAAAATAACCTGTAAGAGGAGTTCTGGTATCTTGTGGGCGCCATTGGACTTTAATTGCGCTATCAGTTGTACTAGCAATAAATACAATTGGTGGCAACGGAAGATCTAACAATTTATATCTGTGTTAAATATGTGAATTTACATTTTTAATCAATAACGTTACAAAAACTCACCTCCACCCAATGTTCTCACAAGAACGTCTTGAGATGCTGGGCCACTGCCAGCAGCATTGAAAGCTTTGACTACGATTTTATATTCTGTATCTTTTCTCAAATTAGTAATCATATGTTCGTGTATCGTGCTCTGACTATATTCTAACGTTTTAAAAGAATATGGCTGCGCTGAATCTAGTACTTTGTATCCTACATAATATCCTTTCAACTGCCCATTCCAGTCGCTTCGAGGAGGATCCTATTATTGAATGAGTTATATAACATTAATAGATAAATAAACAGATTTAATTGTATTATAAATTTATTACTATAATAATTTTTGCATTTTTGTTTAATATTTAAAACAAACATACTTTCCAACTAACAAATAATGACGATGAACCTTTAGCTTCTACACTAACATCAACTGGAGCTCCGGAAGGTTCTATTAAAAATTTAATCTGGTTCATTAACGATTAACCAATAAAAATAACATATCATGCATTATTAAGTATTTTACCTTCTTCGCCAGTTGTAAAGGTGACAGTTTGAGAAGATTCTCCTCTACCGACAGCATTTTCAGCCACAACACTTAAAGTATAAGTAGTTCCCGGATTTAATTCTTTAATTAAAGTCGATGTTTGGGAACTTGTAACATCTTTTTCTTGCAAACGATGCGGTGCACCTATAAATATACTAATTTTATTTATTTAGAAAATGGTTTATTAATATTTATCGATCAATAAATTACCTTGATCGCGCCAGTACTGGACTACATATTGGGTAATCGGGCTGTTTCCAGTATAGGGGGGTGACCAACTTACGCTAACGCTTCTACTCCATACATCGTGAACTTTAACATTAAGTGGTCGAGCAGGAACTTCTAAAATAAATAAATATTTTCTTATTTATATTAAAAAATTCTTTACTTTTTATCGATTTTTTTTCGAAAGGAGCTTAAACATTTTTTTGCGTACCAAGTACTAGCAATTTCATGTTTCTGTCATCTTTTCCATACGGATTTTCTGCCTCACACGAGTACATCGAACTGTCTGTTCTTTCAGTTTCTCTTATGATTAATTCTGACTTAAGACCTTTAGGCGTCAGTGTTTCGAATATTTCGTATCTAAACAACATGCAATTTAGTGTTATTTGGACTTTTAAAGTAGTTCTAATCTGATTTACGCCAGATAACAGTTACCTGTTCCCTCCACTTTTGCCGAGTTCCACCATATCTTTCTTCCAAACAATAGAAAGAGGTTGATCCCCCGTTGCCTCGCATTTTAAACTCGTGCTATCTCCTCTTCTCGAAGACACTACAGCAAATTTCTCTTCAAACTTAGCTGGTACTGAATATATATATATAATATATAAATAGATTAAAAAAAATAATAATTAAAAAATTATTTAAATTTTACTGTAGAGATTTAAGTTAAATTAACGCTACTCTTATCGAAATTCAATAAGAGTAATTATTGTTTTCGCAGGTCAACTACATCTCATCGATCCAAGTTGAATGCGGAGTAAAACAGTACTTTCACTTCCTTGTTCGATCCCCACTGGCTGACCCACAAATCTCATCTGCAAGGTCAGTACATTTGCCAGATGTTCGCTTCATTATGTTAAATATTGTATATAGAAACATTACACTCTTACTTATCTGCTACATTTTGTTAACAGATTTTTCTATCATTAAACGCAGTAAATAAATAAATAAATAAATTTTCTTCCCAGAAATCACAATTAATCATAGAAATAATATAAAAAAAGCACTTCTATTTAACTCTATTATTATACATGATTTAACTATTGAATAACGCGAATGTCGTCCTTCACACTTACATGACGACGTCCTTCTTACATCTTACGCTAAGCAAAAACATTTTTATGTCGAATAACATTAAATTTAAATTATTAATAGTTAAATTATAATAAGTATAACCTATATATATATAATAATAACCAATTTCCCTTTTAAAGCGTATTTATAACAAATTGCAACTGCAATAAACGTCGGATTAAATACGGGATGTAATGTAGACGAGTTAAATGACATTACTAAACTTTCAGTGAAAAGTAACGGATGGATAAACACCTTTACCTTCTTGTATCAATATTTATTAAATATCCAGCAAGGTAAATATTAAAAGATCACACGAGATAAGAGATTATTACAACTTATTCTTTTGTGTGTATGCAAATTCGTTTATCGATAATCTCCGATATTCAATTAAAAAAAAAAAAGTAATTTAATTGAGCGTTAAATATGCAAGAAGGAAAAAAACTGAGTAAAGAAAAAAAAATCGATAATTTATGATTAAGTGCACCGAATTTAATCACGTTACTGTTTATGTGTAGAATATTTTATTTAAAATAAATTTTTTAACTAAATAACTGGTTTATTGCAAAAAGTTTAGCAAAGATTCGTATGCAAATTAAAGTTTAAAAATATCTCGAAAATGCTTCGGGCGTGTGGACGACAGTACGTGTGCTTCACTATATATATATATATATATCTGGCCTTACACGGCGACCAGTGAGCCACAAGCCCATCCCTGGAGCGGGCCCCTTCCGGCAGCATCCTTACATGCTGTTGCGGCCCATCTGCTCGAACAGCTTGCGCACCGCCACCAGCGAGGGGGTGTGGCTGCCAAAGCCGCCATCGGCCACCAGCGTGCTGCCGGTCACGAACGCGGACTCATCGCTGGCCAGGAAGGCCACCACGTCGGCGATCTGCCGCGGGGTACCGAGCGCCGGCGTGCAATGGTTGTCGAGCATGATATCCAGCAGCGCTTCCGGCAGCGGATGCTGAGGTGCCAGGCCGATCTGTACAGCGTTGCCGCGAATGCCCTGCTTGCCGTACTGCGCCGCCACCAGCTTGGGCAGCATCAGTAGCGCGGCCTTGGAGGTGGCGTAGCCGGAGAGCGCCATGTCACCCTGCACGCCAAGACCGGAGGTGGCGAAGATGATCGAGCCACGCCCCTGCTCCAACATCAACGGGATCACATGCTTGGTGCACAGCACCGCACCACGCAGATTGACGGCAATGGCCCGGTCGAAGGCCGCCATATCCAGGTTGACCAGGTCGCGATCACGCTGGCGCTGCTCGTCATTGAGCACCGCCGCATTGTTGTGCAATACGTCGATGCGGCCGAAGCGCTCCTTGACCTGCGCGATCAGGTCGCGCACCTCATCCTCCGACGACACGTCGGTACGGATGCCCATGGCCTGGCTGCCTGCCGCCCGCAATGACTCGGCCACCGCTTCGGCGGCGGCACCGTTGATATCGGCCACCGCGATGCTGGCGCCATGTTCCGCCAGGACCCGCGCGCACTCGGCGCCCAAGCCGCCACCGGCACCGGTGATGATCGCCACTCGTCCCGCAAGTTTTCCCGTGCTCATATCTGTGTTCTCTTCCTGTTTCTGGGTGCCACCGGCTATTCGCCGGTGAAACGCGGCTCACGTCGTTCAGCGAAAGCCTGGGCGGCTTCGAGTCTGTCCTTGGTCGGCGCCAGCAGGGCGAATAGATCCAGTTCCAGATCGAGCCCGCGTTTGAGGTCCAGTTCCAGTGCCGCACGAGCGGCCTGCTTGGCATAGGCCGACGTATCAAAGTGCATTAAATCAATACCGTTTACGTTTAATATACTAAAATATAATTAATATAAAATTTTATGCAGATCACGTGTCGGTATCAATTATATTTAGACGTAAAAAATTACGCAACAGCTGTAACCTTTTCATTATTATTATAACTTTTACATCGCTGTATTTTTAATTAATTCGAGCACACCTTGAACTCTGGAAGATCGAATGACGCGATGGAACGAGTTATTTTTCAACTATAACCTTTTGTGTTAACTTACTCGAAAGGATTTAAATTTTATCCCATTATGGTGGCATAAGCGCTTAGATAAAACTTCAACGCTAGCTTAATGAGTAATTAATCAGATTTTGATTAACATATTTTCTTTATTTTTCGTCATTTCTATTTACCCAAAATTCGTAGATTGATGGTTTTTTTCAAACTCTGTCCAACCCCATTATCGACTTGACACACATAAAACCCGTTGTCTTCTCTAGTCACTTCATGAAAATGTAAACTTCCGTTCTTAATAATTACCTGTTCTTGACTAGATGTCATGTCGTCTGTAAGTTATAAAAATGCTATAGAATGCGTAGTATAAGTGTAGAAAAATTTATAATTTTTTTCTTTTAATATTACGAGATAAACTAATATAAACTGACATACTCACCGATTATTTTGCTCCAAGTGACACTCGGTATCGGATAACCTGATGCCGAGCATTCTAAGGTAGCAGAACTACCTAAACTTATTTCCACGTCTTTGGGTTCTAAAATCCATTTTGGTTCGGCTGTAACGATATTTTTTAACCATTTAATACGATATTAAAAAAAAATCTTAAATTTTTAAATTATTAAAGGTGCAGTAGCGAAATGATTTTAATGAAAATTAGTCATTTTAGAGATATTCCACTTGATGTTAATCTTAAATTTTTAAATTATTAAAGATGCAGTAGCGAAATGATTTTAATGAAAATTAGTCATTTTAGAGATATTCCACTTGATGTTCAACATTAAAACCAAGTAATGAATTTTTTGGGGAGGGATAATTGAATGATTTCCTCCCGAATTACTCAGAAAAATTGAAATATATTTCACTTTATTCAAATATATTCCACTTATTTTTTAACAGAAAATTAGTTTAATCTGTAGAATAATTTTTCTAAAAATTCTTTCTCGTTATAATATTTAATAATTAACAATAAATTTTATATTTAACGATTTTCCGACGCCATTGGAAGCTGTGCATTCGTATTCGCCAGCATCACTCTCACTCGCTGATGATAAGATAACCGTACTATTATGCGATGTCATGTCTCTTGTACTCTCGTAGTTTTCCTTTTCTGGTCTTTCTATATTATAAAAAATAAAAAAATAATAATTATAAATTCCCTCTGAGATTTATTATTATGAAATTGTAATGTATAAAATTTTTACCTAATTTTCTCCATGTCACATGAGGCAAAGGATATCCGGAAACTTCGCATTTAAGTTTTAAATCTCGACCAGATTGTATTTCGATATCATCTGGTTCTACTATCCATCGTGGTGGAGCTGATTACAGTTATATATTTAAATTTTAGCATAAAAAATTATAACTAGCATTTATTTCGTTAAAATACTTACCTTCGACTATCATAAAAGAAGTGAAATTCGCAACTCCTGCATTGTTTCTCACTATGCAAGTATAATTTCCACTATCTTTAACATTGATGTTGTTGATTGATAAGATAGATGTGTCCTTTAATATTGATATATCGGCATTAATTTCATTTTTTAACTTAATTCCATCTTTCAACCATTCAAACTGAAATGGCTTTTCTCCCCTTGCTACACTACACATGATGTTTATATTATCACCTTCGCTTATTTTAGATGGGAAAATAAGCGGATGAATTGTGAGCAAATCACCTTTAAAAGCAGATGTAATCGTGTCAAACACCACCATTCAAAGAAATAATAAAAATAATAATGTGTTAAGTTAGTCTCACAAGCAAACTCACCTCTGACAATGCCCAGTAGATAAAGATGCAAGCCGAAGATCAAATGCCTATTCATTCTCGTAAAATAAGCACTTTTAAGCATCTTTCGTGTGTTTTATGTGATAAAATATTGCTAAAATATCCAAAATACTCTTGTAAGTAGCGATATACAGGTTAGCATCGCCAATTAAATGAATGTATTTTTCATCTTTCTCTACAAAGTCTATGGTCAGCGCCACATAGCAGATAAAGTTTGTACTATTTTTTAGTGTTATCTCGCGAATATATCAATATAATTTAAACAGTGTTTCAGTCATTGTTTAATAAAATGACATTTTATTATTAAAAAAAAAATATTTAAAAAAATTAACAACCTTACCAAGTACAGTCACTTTAATAGTTTTTCTTAAGGGTAATCCTACACCATTTGATGCTTCACAATCATATTTACCATGATGAAAATCGCTTATTGGAAATAATACGAGACTGCCGTTTTTATGCGAAATATCCCCAGTTTCGCCGATTAAACTCTCTCTTCCGTCATCTATGAGATGTTAAACTTAGTTAACTAATGGCATACAATAAAGCAACAGAGATCATCTAGTCACTCATGAGAGCATCGAGAAGATATAATAAAAAATAATATTATAGGTGTACATGTACCATTTATTTTCTTCCAAATCACACGTGGTATTGGAAAACCAGAGACTATGCAATTAATTTCGATTTTATCTCCAAAACGTACTTCTACATCACTAGGTTCTACAATCCATCTAGGAGGAGCTAAAATGGACATATTTTCCTTTTAATAAGATATTTTGAATTACTAATAATCCTCAAATATGTTTAAACAGAAATAAAACTTACCTTCAACAATTAAAGCAGCAGTATAATTAGATTTATCTAATCTGTTATTAACTAAACAAGTATAATTTCCGCTATCGTTGGAATTAACATCAGTGATTTTTAAAATAGAACCGTCTCTATCGGTATTTATTTCGATTCTTTTATCAGCTTTTAAGATTACCTCATTTTTTAGCCACTGAAACTGAAACGGTTTTTCGCCTTTAGTCACACTACATAATATTTTGATTGTTTCTCCTTCAGATGTTTTATGTGGAAGGATAAAAGGTTGGATCTTAATATCACCTAAAATAACAAAAATTTCCTTTAAAACTGTTTAAAATTCGTCTATCAATAATTAAAAATTTTATTTTCTAGCTAAGACGAGAGAGTACTCACCATTCATTGCTGCAAGAAGAGTTACTTGAATCATCACTTGTAATAGAAATATGTATCGAGATCTGAACGAATAACACACCTGCATATTTATGTATGTATGTACCGGTAAATGTCTTAAACACACGTGAATATAATCACTACTGCATTTGGAAGATGGCGATAGCATAAAGACAACCCCAAATCACTCAGCACCACACAGTGCACAAAATACGTATTAGCAAGTCCATCTAATATAATTTCGCTGGAAACTATGTTAAAAGTTTCCATATTAATAAAACACGAAAATAATCTTACCAAGAACTTTTAAAATTATTTCTTTATTAAGCGCTTCTCCCACGCCATTTGATATTGTGCATAAATATCTTCCACTGTCTGTTGTCGAAATTTTTGATAATTTTAATATGCCATCCAAAGAAAGTAATTCTTGTCTGTCGCTCACATCTAAAAATATGCAAAAGATAAAATAATTTTGTAAATTATTCTTAAATAATATGAATTATTGTCATACCTGAAATTTTAAACCAATTAATTCTTGGTTTAGGTGAACTTTTCCCATTGCATTGCAATTCTACATCACTATCTGCAGCTGCCTCCAGGTCTTTAGGCTCGATTAACCACGATGGTGGATCTAAAAATAAATAAATATATTAAAATTCAGATCGGAAGGCTTTCCTCTGACAACCATAAATAATGCACAAGCATTTTATAGATAGAAAAAAAAAAATATATTCATGAAAAATGCAATCCAACTAAAACTGATTTAATCCTCTTTTATTGGACTAAATTAATGTATTTTCGCCGTAATTACTGTTTTATAAGATTTTTAACTTTTATAAATGGTGCAAAGATATGTCAAAATTATAAAAATTACAAAAATAACATATCATAAATTTTATTCCCATTTTTAACAACAAAATACATTTGATTAATTTTAATAATTATAAAGTGATCTATATATTCTACTGAACAGTAAATTTAGGAAATATATTATCATTTATTATAAATTATTAAAACGATAAGATTAATTTACCTCTTACTGTTATCTTTGTTGTATAATTAGTTACTCCCATGGTGTTACTCACCACGCATGTATAATTACCGTTATTTTCTGTATTTAAATGGTGTATGGTGAGTATTGAACTATCCTGCAGTACTAATACTTCTACGTTTGTACTGGTAATTATTTCGTTTCCGTCTTTAAACCACTTAAAACTCAGTGGCTTAGTACCTTTTAGCACTGCACATAATAATTTAGTGCTGTCATTTTCTATCAGCATATTAGGTAATGTGAATGGTTGAATGATAGGTACCACCCCTGGAATAAATTATAAATATATTTTAAAATATTATGCAATTATTTTTATAATTTTTAGAACAGAAAAAATCGAATAGTGATGCAATACTCACCTATAACGATGCGATACATAGAGATAAAGCAAACATATTTTACTGCAGTTTTTGATAACATTATTGATCTTTTGTTTGTTTTAATTGCAATAGCGAATGCTTAAAATAACTTCGAGTGAATTTTAGTCGGAATTATTCGCTCTCTTTCTCATCATCAGACTCATTGTTTGAGTATGGCGACATGAGTGGTGTAAAAGCGCCTCGACGTGGACAAAATGCGAAACATTTGTGTAAATTTTGGCAAATTCGCAAAACATATTTGTTTAATCAAACAACGTTACATTAATCCACTCGGATGTTAAAGCGTCTTACCCAATACGACAACTTTTATCTTTTTATTCAACGATTTTCCAACGCCATTGGAAGCTGTGCATTCGTATTCGCCAGCATCATTCTCACTCGCTGATGATAAGATAACTGTACCATTATGCGATGTCATATCTCTTGTACTTTCGTAGTTTTCTTTTTTTGGTCTTTCTGTATTGTAAAAAATAAAAAATAAATTATTATAAATACCCTCTAAGATTTATTATTATGCAACTGGAGTATATAAAATTTTCACCTATTTTTCTCCATATCACATGAGGCAAAGGATATCCGGAAACTTCGCATTTAAGTTTTAAATCTCGACCAGATTGTATTTCGATATCATCTGGTTCTACTATCCATCGTGGTGGAGCTGATTACAGTTATATATTTAAATTTTAAGATGAAAATATTTTTTATAACATTTATTTCGTTAAAATACTTACCTTCGACTATCATGAAAGAAGTGAAATTCGCAACTCCTGCATTATTTCTTACTATGCAAGTATAATTTCCACTATTCTTAACATTGATGTTGTTGATCGATAAGATAGACGTATCTTTTAATATTGATATATCGGCATTAATTTCATTTTTTAATTTAATTCCATCCTTTAACCATTCAAATTGAAATGGCTTTTCTCCCCTTGCTACACTACACATGATGTTTATATTATCACCTTCGCTTATTTTAGATGGAAAAATAAGAGGATGAATTGTAAGCAGATCGCCTTTAAAAATATACATAAGCATATTTAACAACCTAAATCTTAAAAAAATAGTAAAATAGATGTGATAAATTAGAGACTCTCACCTCTAACAACAGTCAGTAGACAAAGATAGAAGTCGAAGATCAAATGCCTATTCATTCTTATAAAAGACGCACTTTTAAACGTTTATGTGAATGTTTTATATAGTAAGATGTTAGAAAATATCACTTAAATGTTCAAAATAACCTTTTAAACAGCGATATACAACTTAATACTTCTAATTGAATGGATATATCTTTCAGCTCTTTCCATAAAAAAAATACCATCAGCGCCACATAGCAGATAAAGTTTGTACTATTTCAGAATAGTTTGTACATAAATATTCGTGTATAGTTTGATAGTATTTTAATCATTGACTCGTAAATTAATATAGTATTTTATCATTGGAAACATTTCAAACTAAAGAAAACTCACAATCTTACCAAGAACAGTCACTTTAATAGTTTTTCTTAAAGGCAATCCTACACCATTTGTTGCTTCACAATTATAATTACCATCGTGAAAATCATTTATTGGGGATAATATGAGACTACCGTTGTGCGATATATCTTCAGTTTCGACCAAACTTTCTCTTCCGTTATCTATTAAATATTATCTTAATTAATTAATAGCATGCAACAAGATAGCAGAAATGTTCTCATCTCTCCTGTGAATGTTGAAAATTTTATAATAGCAAAAAGATTAAATTCCTACCAGTTATTTTTTTCCAAATCACACGCGGTGTTGGAAAACCAGAGACTATACAGTTAATTTCGATTCTGTCTCCAAAACGTGCTTCTACATCAGTTGGTTCTGCAATCCATCTGGGAGGAGCTAAAGTGATATATTTTAATATATAAAAAATTTTGAATTATTAGAAAATTTTTAAACATATTTAAAATACCTTTAACCTAAAATATATATAAATACCTTCAACTTAAAATACTTTAAACTTACCTTCAACGATTAAAGCAGCAGTATAATTAGAATTATCCAATCTGTTTTTAACTAGGCACGTATAATTTCCACTATCATTTGCATTGACATCTGCTATTGTTAAAATAGAACTGTCTCTGTTTGTATTTATCTCAATTCTTTTATCATCTTTTAAGATTATCTCATTTTTTAACCACTGAAACTGAAGTGGCTTTTCTCCTTTAGTCACGCTACATAATATTTTGATTGTTTCTCCTTCAGATGTTTTATGAGGAAGCATAAAAGGTTGAATTTTAATATCATCTAAAATAAAAAAATAATTCTTAAATTAATTTTATCCACTCAAAATTCATTTGTCATTAATAAACTGAGAAAATTATTAAAAACATCATTTTTGTATAATATGAAAAGTACTCACCATTCATTGCTGTCAGAAGAATTAATTGTGTCGTCACTAGTATCAAAAACACGCACTGAGATCTGAACGAACAACTCAAGTGCATATTTATTTATATATCTAGAGAATATTGTTGTAAGCTTGAACACACGTGAAGATAGCCACTACTACGTTTACAAGATGGCGATAGCATAAAGACAACCCCAAAACATTCAGCGCCACACAGTGCACGAAATATGTATTAAGAAGGCTCTTTAATATAATTTCGCACAAAACAAGTTATTTTATATACAGCAACTTCCATGTTAATAAATTACGAAAGTTATCTTACCAAGAACTTTTAAAATTATTTCTTTATTAAGCGTTTCGCCCACACCATTTGATATTGTGCATAAATATCTTCCACTATCTTTTGTCGAGATTTTTGATAATTTCAATTTGCCTTCTGAAGAGAGTAATTCTTGTCTACCATTTACATCTGTAGATATACGAAGAATAAAATTATATAAGTTTGTAAATTATTGTTAAATATTAAAAGCTATCATCATGCCTAATATTTTAAACCAGGTGATTTTTGGCTTGGGAGAACTTTTCCCATTGCAGTGTAATTCTATATCACTATCTGCAGGTGCCTCCAGATCTTTAGGTTCAATTAACCATGACGGTGGATCTGAAAATAAATATTAAAAATATAAAGATTAATGCACTAACTTAAAAAAATTAACTCAGTATATTTTATTTAACGTACCTTCAATTGTCAGCAATGCAGTATAACTATCACTTCCGTGATAATTTTTCACATTACAAGTATAATTACCTCCACTTTCTGACAACACTGGATCAATTATAATTACAGAAAATTCTTTATGAGAACTGACTTTAACATTTTCTAATTTATCGACTTCTTTTCCGTCTTTAATCCATGAAAAATCTAATGGAAAATCGCCTCTCTCTACAGCACATGTCACTGTTGTTTTTCCTCCGGTTTGTATCACAGAATTAAAATTAAATGGCTGAATCTTAGGAGATTCTATAAATTTAACATAAGATTATTACTACAATAAATTAATGTTATCTAACATACCTTCAATTGTCAACAATGCAGTATAACTATCACTTCCGTGATAATTTTTCACGTTACATGTATAATTACCTCCACTTTCTGACAACACTGGATCAATTATAATGACAGAAAATTCTTTATGAGAACTGACTTTAACATTTTCTAATTTATCAATTTCTTTTCCGTCTTTAACCCACGAAAATTCTAAAGGAAAATCTCCTTTCTCTATAGCACATGCCACTGTTGTTTTTCCTCCAGTTTGTATCACAGATTTAAAATTAAATGGCTGAATCTTAGGAGATTCTATAAATTTAACATAAGATTATTACTACTAATACAACGCATATAGACAAGCGAAATTATTGCGAATTAGGAAAATAAATCAGTGCCTTACCTGCTGCCAAAGCTTCCATGATGTAGTTCAAGATAATCAAATAAAGAACTGCAGAAATATTTTTCTGATTGTTGATCATTATTCTATATCTACTCAATATGTTGTACCCAATTTCAACTTTCAAATACTACTCAAAGTGTTATTGTTATTCGAAAATACATATTACTGATATAATGCATATAGACACGCGAAATTATTGCGAATAAGAAAAATAAATCAGAGCCTTACCTGCTGCCAAAGCTTTCATGATGTAGTTCAAGATAATCAAATAAAGAACTGCAGAAATACTTTTCTGATTGTTGATCATTATTCTATATCTACTCAATATATTGTACCCAATTTCAACTTTCAAATACTACTCAAAGTGTTATTGTTATTCGAAAATACATTCAAGAAACTGTGTGTGTGTGTGATTTGTATGAAGCTGATCGCGACACTAAAAGCAATGGCTACGAACAAACAGCGCCACTCTGCGTTATTTCACTAAATTACAAAAATATATTTAACTACAGAAATATTAAACTACGAATAAAAATTCCTGTAAAAATCACCACGCGATTTATCACACTGATTTGGTAAATTAAACATGTCTACAGAAATATTAAACTCCAAATAAAAATTCCTGTAAAAATCACCACGCGATTTATCACACTGATTTGGTAAATTAAACAGAAAAAAAAAATATTTTTCCGAATAATTTTAATTAATTTCTTACCAAGTACTGTCACACGAATAACTTTTTGAATGTGGCCAATATCGTTTTCGGCCTTACATACATAATTCCCATTATCTTCCGACTCTACATTTGATATTGTAAAAGTTGAATTTCCGTAATGCAGACCTAACGATTTTCCTGTTTCTGTAAAAATAATGATAATTAAAAATCTCAAAAATTTTAAAAATAACCATTTAATAATATAAAAACTCTTAAAAATTTACCTGATATCTTCTTCCAAGTTATTTTTGGTGTTGGAAATCCTGCAGCTGAACATTCAATTTGAACAGCAACTCCAACTTTAACATCGATATCTTGAGGCTCAAAAAGCCATCTTGGCGGTGCTGAATCATAATAATTTTCTTAAAAATTTCAGAGAGAAAGTATAAAAGTAAATTAACAATCATACCTTCTACAGCTAGTAAACTTGTGTGGTTAGCAGATCCAAAATTGTTATTCGCTGTACAAGTATAATTACCAGCATCGTTGAAATTAATACTATTTATTACTAGAATGGACATATCTTTATGGTAAGTAATTTCGATATTTTTATTCGACGTGATCTCTTGTCGGTCTTTAAACCATCGAAAATTGACAGGATCAGCACCTTCGATTAAAGTGCACAGGAACTTCGTTTTTTGTCCAACAGACAAATTTGGCGGAAAGTTGAAAGGCTGTATTTTCGGAATATTATCTATAACCGAATAGAAATTCGATATATAAAATCGTGACGGCATACGCGACAAATTAATAAGACTCGCGAATAAATTGAAAGTGTACTTACTGTTATCCGGTGCGTCGGAAGAAACGGTGGTGAACCATATCGAAAACATCATCACAAACAGACTATTAATCA
This sequence comes from Olivierus martensii, assembly GCA_000484575.1. Lineage (NCBI taxonomy): Eukaryota > Metazoa > Arthropoda > Arachnida > Scorpiones > Buthidae > Olivierus > Olivierus martensii. The sequence continues at coordinate 21,672 of AYEL01047811.1, forward strand.
TTTCGAATGTAAAACTCTAAACACAAATTCCGAAAATCGGTAGACAACTTGACTGGCACTCTCTCATGTAACTACAGCGATAGAGGCAATGGCTTCTTTTCTTGCATACAAACTAAAGCGCCACTTAGCGTTTGTACTTGTAACTATTGCTTAAACATTATTTTAACACGCATTTTCGTAGAAATTTTCGAAATACGCTGCGACATTCAAATTCTTACCAAGTATGGTTAACTTGATAATTTTCTTAATTTCGCCTATTCCGTTATTCGCTTTACAAACGTATCTTCCATTATCGCTTCGAGTTGGAGAAGCAAATTCGAGTGTCACATTTTGAGTTTTGCTAATTAACTCTTCGATTTCTTGTCCATTTTCTGCAAAAAGTATATATAAAAAAATGCATTATTAACTGAAAAAAATATTAAAATTTAAGGATATGTAACGAATTATTAGATATTACCATTTATTCTCTTCCAAGACATTTTTGGCATCGGAAATCCCGTAGCTGAGCATTCGATTTTAAGTGGATTTCCGACTGTAGTATCTATATCTTGAGGTTCAGAGATCCATGTTGGTGGAGCTATATCATCGATATACATATATAAAATTTATTTATGAAATTTTCTACATAAGTAATATTTAAAAAATAATAATAAAAATAAGAGAGCTAAAATTTTTACCTTCAACAGCTAATAAGCTGGTATGATTAACAGAGCCAAATTTATTGCTCACTGTGCACGTATAATTACCAGCATCATCGATATTTATGTTGTTAAAAATAAGAATGGATATATCTCTAAGTTTTGTAATTTCTATATTCTTATTTCCAGTAATTTCTTGCCCATTTTTATACCAGCGAAAATTGACTGGATGAGCACCTTCAACCAAAGTACATAAAAATTTAGTACTTTGTCCAACAGATAAATTGGGTGGAAAGTTGAACGGTTGGATATTAGGAATATTATCTGTAAAAAATATCCGACAATCATTATCAGGAATAAAACAAAGAATTCGAGATTACAATCGCTATTTACAGATAATGGTTATCACGACAGCATGCAGAAAGACCTTTAAATTTAAATAACTTAATAACGCTAACACATAACTAGTCTACAGCATGAAGGGATTTTTTTAAGATATCAAATGTGACTTACTGTTATCAGATTTATCAGCTGCGATACTCAGAATCAGAAAGACCTTTAAATTTAAATAACTTAATAACGCTAACACATAATTAGTCTACAGCATGAAGGGATTTTTTAAGATATCAAATGTGACTTACTGTTATCAGATTTATCAGCTGCGATACTCAGAATCCAGGCATTGAGACTAATCAGTAATTCTAGCCTCATTTCTACACACTTAGCCTCAATTCTTGTGTTGCTACTCAATGCAGTCAGTGGCAAACAACGGTATGTGTGATGGCTCCTTTCTACTCACTTCTTTCTCAACTAAAGCGCCGCATGGCGAGTATATTTGAAATTTATATAAACTAATGCGAAATTTTTAAATGCATCGTCCCATTTACACTTAAAATTTACATACTTATTTGTAAAATTTATTTATTTAATATTTTATTTAGCGAGTATATTTGAAATTTATATAAACTAATTCGAAATTTTTAAATGCATCGCCCCATTTACACTTAAAATTTACATACTTATTTGTAAAATTTATTTATTTAATATTTTATTAGATATTATATACAAAATAAATTTCTTACCGAGTATAGTAAGCCGAATGATTTTTTGTAGGCCTCCAATTCCGTTTTCTGCTCTACATATGTAACTACCTGCATCTTTAAGTCCTGCCGAAGACAGTATCAAACTAACATTTTCGCTCTGTAAAGCGAGCGGTTCCATTGACTGGCCATCCTCTAAGATTTAAATAAGGTCCTTTTTTATATAATATAAAATCGTATCTAATGTATAAAAGGAGTATTACCAGTAAATCTCTTCCACGATATGTTTGGCAACGGAAATCCGGAAGCTGAGCACTCAATCTGAACTGGTTTACCGACTCTTACATCGACATCTTGAGGCTCAGAAATCCATCTCGGAGGAGCTACATGATATTTTTTTTTAATGGCAAGACTTAAACAACATTCGAAAATAACATATATTTATATATAAACTGGTGCGTACCATCGACAGCTAACAGACTGGTGTGATTGATGGAACCGAAATTGTTACTCGCTGTGCAAGTGTAATTCCCGGAATCTTTAATACCGATACTATTAATAATTAAAATTGATATATCTTTCAGTGTAGTTATTTCTATATTATTGGTCGACGTAATTTCTTGCCCATCCTTAGACCATTCGAAATTAACAGGATATGAACCTTGAATAACAGTGCAGAGTATTTTTGCACTTTGACCCGCTGATAGGTTTGGAGGGAAATAAAATGGCTGAATTTTTAATGTTGTACCTGTTTAAAAAAAGCATTGGTAATATTTATAAAACGAAATTATAACCAAACTTAATTTCTTTGATATCAATAAGATCTCACTTACCGCTTCGACGGATTTCTCCAATTACAAACGATCCACTGAAGCAAATTATCCAGAAGAGCAGCAGCATTTTTCTAGTTTAATTTTCGGATCGAATCAAAGATTCATTTTAAGATTCGTTTTATTATCACATATATTGGCACGCGTTTAACTTTCGTTACATCACAGTCAGTGCATTTAATGATAGTTTCCTGTTAATAATTTCTCATGAACGAGCGCCCCGCAATGGCATGAATGCGCACTAAACACGTACATAATAATATCATCATAACATATACTAAACATTTTTTTCCCTCATATTTGAGCATAATTTTTTCGTAAATAAAATAAAACGATTCAATATTTTTATTTAAAATATTCTTACCGCGAACAATCAAAGCAATTGTTTTCTTTAGAGTATTTCCCACGTTATTAGATGCTTCGCATTGATACATCCCACTATCTTCTTCGGTAATTTTGTGCAACTGTAACGTTCCATTTTTTGTTAGTATGTGTTCGTTTATGTTTTCTGTAGCTTCACCTGAGTAATATAAAATAACTTAGCTGCATTTTATGTTGGCAATGGCGTATATCGATATAATTAGACATATAATACCTGAGATCTTTCTCCAAGTAACGTGGGGTTCTGGAGATCCTGTAACTTGACATTCTAAACTGACTTCTTCTCCTATAGATGTTTCTAAATCGAATGGTTCTTTAATCCATACTGGAGGTGCTTAAATAAAAAAGAAAGTAATAAATACAAATCTAATATCGTCAATTTAATTTTTAATTTTTTAATTAAAAACTCACCTTCGACATGCAGCACAGCAGATAGGCTGTCGCTTCCAAAGTTGTTACTAGCTATACAAGTGTAATTACCAGAATTTGTTGTTTCCACAGGATCAATGACAATAACAGAAAACTTACTGTGGCTTTCTATTTCAATATTATTGTAATCAACCATAGTTTTTCCGTCTTTTAACCAACGAAACGATAAAGGTATATCTCCCTTTTCTACAGAACAAATTGCACTTGTTCTACTATTTATTTGAACGATTGGAGGAAAAACAAACTGTTGTAATTTTGGTGTTTCTGAAAATGGTTAATAGACTCATTAAAATTGAAAATAGAAATATAAATTAAGTTTAAATTTAATAAAAGTTATGCTGCTTACCTTTTGCCAATGCACAGCTGAACAGTAACATCGTTAAACAAACACACATCATCATTACTCTCTTATTGTATATTGAACAACATAAAACAATATTGAACACCGAGAAAATGCTAGAATTATTCGTATAGTATGCAAGACTGGTATCAATTAATTATATAAACTTCTGAATTTTGTCAGTATCGTTAAGATTGTGTGCGTGCTTCTTGACAATGGCGTCAAGTACCGAGAAAACGCTAGAATTATTCGTATAGTATGCAAGAGTGGTATCAATTAATTATATAAACCTCTGAATTTTGTCAGTATCGTTAAGATTGTGTGCGTGCTTCTTGACAATGGCGTCAAGTATCTGATCTGTATATAGACAAGTTGCGCCACTTCGTGGAAGAAAACCGAACTGCGAGTGAAAATACTGTAATACTCTTGTACTTATAAACTAGTAATATTATCAATATTGGTAATAACAACAAATAATATTCATAATAATTTTAAAAAATGAATTTTTTTAGATTAACTAACCGACAACTGTCAATGAAACTGTTTTCATGAGACTTCGCCCAATTCCATTTTTTGCCTCGCATACATACATACCGCCATCGTCTGAAGTCACTGATGAAAATACTAAAGTACCATTAGTCGATTCCAAGTATATTTCATTAGAAATAGATATCTGTGAATTATCTATAAATAAGCAAAACTTCGTGAGTTCACAAACGGTATACAGGTATACTCAATATCAATACATTTAAAATAATTGTTAACCTGTTAATTTTTTCCATGTTATCGAAGGTTGGGGAAAGCCTGAAGCTTGACACGTAAAATTCACCACTTCTCCTTTCAGCACCGATTTATCAGAAGGTTCTATTCTCCAAATTGGAGGAGCTACATACATATGTAAATAATAAATTCATAAACTTGCATAATAGAAAATTCAATAACAACATTAATAAGCTGTAAAATCAAATTTGATGGGACAAATATAATGCATCAATTAATGAATTAATTTATTTTTTATGATGCTCTATAACCATTGCATTAATAATAGTTTGCGAGTTAATTAGCAATTAAAGTGATGAAAGTTTTCAGTGCATAGTTAGAACTTGTAAAGAAGTTAATTAATTTTTGTTCAATAAGAAGTATAGCTTGTCTTTATAGAATTATTATATAAACTTAATAATTCACGAATCTCACCTTCGACAATCAGTAAGCTACTGTAACTGGTGGATCCTTGACTGTTTCTTACAGTGCATGTGTAATTTCCCGAATCATCAGCTCTTACACTATTAATTATTAATACACTAGTTGATATATCTTTCAATTTATTGATTTCGACATTTTTGCTAGTTTTAATTTCAACACCATTTTTGGACCACTGGAATTCTAAAGGTGTTGTTCCCTTTGTAACCGTGCAGAATGCTTTGGCCGTATCACCAATACTCATTTTTTCAGGAAAATGAAACGGTTGTAAATTCGGAATTCCGCCTAGAAGTACATAAATTTCGATTTTGTAGTCATCATTTCCACATTTAATTCATACTATCGTTTGAAAATAAAACACGTTAATTTTACTGTAGTCTTTAACTCACGTACGAATAACTACATAGAAAACACAAAGCTTACTTTCAGAATGAATTGCAGTAACTATATAAATCACAGTAAACCAAGCGATTATTCCTCTGATATTCTGATGAAAATTCATCTTTTCTAGGTTAATATTCTAAGAATATCGGACAAACTTTTGGAAACAAGAACAACTATGCCAAGTTTGTTCGTGAAGCTGATACATACATAAAGAAGCTCTTCAGTATTAGCAATTCAGCGCCACACGGTGAACGAAATTGGCATTATAGAATATTTCCAAATTTCAAATAAAAATTACGTTCATACATTTTATCACTTCGTAATAAATTCTTACATATTTCTTAAAAATAATAAAAAAATTAAATGATCCATGCATGCATATGGTGAACGAAATTGGCATTATAGAATATTTCCAAATTTCAAATAAATATTACGTTCATACATTTTATCACTTCTTAATAAATTCTTACATATTTCTTAAAAATAATAAAAAAATTAAATGATCCATGCATAATGTCAATGATGATAGCTTAATTATCAAAAATAAAATGATCAAAACATTCTGAACGGTTACAAATGAATTTTTTCAGTTAAAGAATTACTGTAATAAGACTTCTCTGATCACTGAAGTATGTCTATGATATTTTCTTAAAATAATGGCAAGAAGTTGGGAAAAGATATATCATATTACCAATAAGAACATGCACGATTTCTCGTGCTATTGTTTTCGGAATTAATGAATAAAAAATGTTTGAGATAATTATAAGCGATAATCTGTAATCATTATCGAACATATTAGTAATTAAGCGGCACATTTACTTTACAACAACAGTATGAGAAATTTTAATCATCATCTATCAACTAGTGTAAAATTCTTGCATTTTAATCACAATCTCAGCCAATTACTGAATTTTATATCATTTTTGAAAAATGATATAATATTCATTAATTATGCTCCTTCAAAAAGACAATATCCTTCTGCTAGATTATTCTATTATGATGAATGCCTGAATTTTTGTTTAATTTTTCTATGTTGCTCATAAAAATCTATCATATTTTATTATTTGAGCTCTCAAATTGAGTTGGCCAGATGTTAATTATTTGGAAAAATCTACTGTTATTACATTTATAGTTTCGTGATCTGAAATCCCATTTTTTTATATATTTTATACCATTGACGAATTATTATTGCATTTTAGACATCTTACAAGAAGACAATTTCTGGAACGTACAGTAGCTTACGAAAAATACTTTAATAATATTTTAAAAAGTAATGTTTGTATAAAGATTAAATTAAATTTTTAAGTTTAGAAAACTTTACATAAAAACATTGGGAATTTTTATAACTTCAACTTTTTCCCAATTTCTTATAAGATGAAACATTTGGATGCATATTATTATATTACTGTGCGTCCAAATCGTTTAAAGTTATAACATTTCCCATTCTATATAGATTTTTTTGTTAAATAAGCATCATTAATTTATTTTTGAAAACAATCGAAATCTGTTTTTGTTATTTATATGAAAATTTTCAAAATATAAACTTACCCTCAACTGTTAACTGGCTAGTGTAATTTGTCGATCCACCCGAATTATGTGCGAAACATGTATAGTTTCCAGCATCCTTATAAGTCACTTGATGTATTATCAATATTGATATATCTTTGAGCTTAGTAACTTCAATATTATTATCACTGTTGACTTCTTTATTATCTTTCAACCACTGGAAATTTATTGGCTTAATTCCTTTCGTCACTGTACATAATACTTTAGTGCTTTCTCCTTCTGTAACTCGTTCAGGAAAATAGAATGGCTGAATTTTCGGCTCGAATTCTAAAATTAAAAGTGCAAAAAGGTTTTTAAAAAATTTATTGCTCAATATTACACCACCATTAAATTTTAAATCGTAGATGAACTAAAATGATAATTATTGCAAATGTTGTTATAATTTTGAGCATTTTGAAACATTTCTTCATAAATAAATGGAACAATAATTTTGTGTTTAGAATAATCTATAGAAAAATGATAATATACGACGAAGCAGGTGTCTTAATCCCGAAATTATCATAGTTAGATAAAAGAATAAACATTAATGGAGCAAATACTTTATAAACGCAACATTTCATTATATTTTAGAGTTTACGTTACGATTTTTAAACATTTTAAAATAGCATATTCTAATTTATTAAGATATATTACAAAAATTAAAAATAATTGCGAAAATTTATAACAGTAACGATGTCACAAAGATAATTTAAAATACGATTCAAGAATATCAAAATTCAATCATAATTTTTAAATAATAAACTAGATCAGAAATATTTTGATAATAGATTTGTTTTATTTATAGAAAGATGAATTTATAATTGATCTTACTTAATAAAATTAATAATTTTGATTTGCTATGTTTTTACTTATGGCAAAAGTTAGCAAAAATTAAAAATAATTGCGAAAATTTATAACACAAAAATGTCACAAAAATATTTGTTATTTTTGTTGTCACAAAAATAACTTAAAATACGATTCAAGAATATCAAAATTCAACCATAATTTTTAAATAATAAACTAGATCAGAAATATTTTGATAATAGGTTTGTTTTATTTATAGAAAGATGAATTTATAATAGATCTTACTTAATAAAATTAATAATTTTGATTTGCTATGTTTTTACTTATGGCAAGTTTTAAATCTAAAATTAGTTGATATGTTTATAAACAATTGCTATACAGATCTATTAAGTTTTAACTGATATTTTTCAATTAATTTTCATACAAAAATAAAATTCACGTTAATTTATTAGATAAAAACTTACCATTATTTGTTGATGCATAAAATGGAAACGTGAGAACAAATACTAAACGCCATTCCATTCTCGACGATGATATTATATTACATAAGTTTCACGAAATGACTTGTAAAGATTTCGTCGATAATTTTAATTAATTTTTATCCTGCTATTCACAATAAAATATTCTTTCAAGATGAATTACAACGAAACACCTAACTTGTATGATCAACTAAAGGGAAACTCGCTTCTCTGCAGCGCCACATGGTGTTAAATCCATGTATTAAAATTTTTCATATTGTTTTTAAGTAAAACAATTCTCTTAAAGGATTCTTCGCTTAAATTTTCCATTTATATTCCTATGTAAATGCAAATTATTAATTTATTATTTGTTTTAATTATTGTTCATTATTTCATTCAATTGCATAAGCTAGCAATATTCTTAATTTGCACTATTATGGGAAATTTTCCAGGAAAAATAACATTGAAATATAAAAATTTCATTGTAAATGACGACTTAGATATTTAGAATATGAGTTATTTAATTAATTCTAAAAGTTTCAAATATGCAGAGTGTTCTTTCCAAACCTCCCGCATTTTAACAGATCATAGAGAAGAAAGTAGAAAAATTTGGAAAAGGAAACTTCATGAAATGCATGAACAACTCAAAAAATTTATTTGGTACTCATTAATAAATCTCTATATGCAACCAATTTGTGGCACGAACAATATCTAGTCTACAGTCATTTTCTTGCTACATTCTCTTCAAATACCCATTGTTATGACCTCACTCACATCATGGATGTGGGCTTGTAAAGCTGAGAGGTTAATGATGTTAAACACGTACACATAGTCCTCACATAGCCCCAAAAAATATCCAGTGCAGTAAGACCCAGTGAAATGGATCCGCCACGTCTGTTCAGCGATTGTGTAAAATATTATTGAGGACTCTACTGAGAACCTCTAGACTACAGTGTGGAGGACATCCTATTGGAAGACTTTGCACTGAAATCATTAATTTTATTTTCACATATCGCACGAGCACTTTTGCTCGCTGTTGTGAATTTCCATTTTACTTCATGCAACCATGATCTTAGGCAGTGATCAATAGCATCAGCTTAGAAATTGTGAGCTAAAATTCTTTGAATCTTTCTGGAATGCGAATTACACTCCACCAGTTCTTATAAGTTGTTCTCAATGACTGAGTGAAATGTAGTTTGAAAAGAGTACCCTGTGTTTGGTTAATAAAAATAAATATTACAATGAATAATTCATATTTTTCAACAAGGAATGATAGACAAAATAATGTTCATTAGTCTATTATAATAACAATTCCCATTTGCGTAAATTTCACCGAAAAATCTCCGATATTTTTACATATCAGAAATTTTTCCGAATTAAGAAAAATTTGAGGAAATAATTCCTTTTATGAATTGTTAAACAGAGTAATTGCTTATATCATTATTAACTGGAATGCTGTTGTCGCATATCGAAATAGAAATCGCATAACAACAAACAAAGTTCATTGATTCAAGTTTGCATATTAACAAATCTAATATTTTCTAAAAATTATTATTTTTTAAATTAATATTAGAAATTTCTAATAAAATATATCATAAATCGAAAATTGTAAATCAATTTTTTAATCTATAAACTCTTAAACTGCTCTTTATTGAATTCCATTATTATCTTTCTTAAATTGCATAAGAATTATTTTAAGTGTGTGTGTGTGTGTGTGTGTGTGTGTGTGTGTGTGTGTGTGTGTGTTATAATAATTATAAAAGAACTTACCCTAGCATATGACTCATTATACTATGTCCTTTTGTTTTCTATTATCTATCTGCGTGTTTCCACTCATAACTTTTGAATGTATTAATATATTAAATTAGTCTTGATACCACATCATCTAACCCTGTAGTTTCAACCATTTAAAAATGCTTAAAGATTTTTAACCTAATAAGAGCTATTGATTGTAATTGATAAAATTTAACAAAATAATTAGACTATTAAAGAAAAATCTGAAACAGTGTTAAAAATTCTGTAAGTTTATCTATTTAAAAATTGAGGACGTTCAATCTTTTGAGATATCCTTGTAATAACTATGAAACTACTGTATTTAATAGATTTTTATGACATTAAACATTTCCATGACGAAAATATTCCATTGAAGATGATTTCCATGATATATTTTAATACTATATATTGTATTTAAGAATTCCAAAATAAAGGACACGTTGGAAACTAAGCGATTAGTTCTTTCCAACAGTGTTTATTTTTAATCTGCTTTCCAAAGGAAATATTAATGGCTATAAAATTGCTATGCTGTCTGATGTTAATCATTGATAATTTTTGAACTAATTAGTACATTTTTCATGAAATTCAATAGGAATGTTCTGCCATAAGAGATGATCTTGATACTACATATTTTAATCCTGCAATTTCAATCACTAAAAAATAGCAATCATTTAAATTTCTGAGATATCCTTAATGTATTTTTATGAAATTTATTAAGCCATTGAATACTATTTTAATGATATATCAAGTAATCCTTTATCATCAACTCTATAAAAAATAAATATTTTTAAACATTAGTGGTAATTTTGAAACCATGATTGATATTTATGAAATTAACCCTATTTAAGTAATTACTAAAGTTCATCTTGAGATATTAATTGTATAACTTAAATCTACTTAAAAATAGCGTACTTTCAAGCATATGATATTTTTTTCTAATATTTATTGAATTACTATTTTTGATAAATTTATAAAAACATTCATTAAAGAGGATAGGCCTAATCTATTGAAAATAATTTTGATGACATTCGTTTTAATTACACTTCTTTAATCTTTTCAAAATGGTGAACATGTTTGGAAAATAGATGTTAGTGCTTATTCATTTAATATAATTAAAGATATTAATTATAATCATCTTTAGAAACTTCAACAATGTTTCTTTAGATTCGTATCTATTGAAATTTTTTATTTTCAGCTATTTGAATATTTATTTCTTTAAAAGAAAGATAAAATGAATTCTATGGGGTAAAAGAAATTTAAAAAAAATATATATATATAACGAAATATCAATGTTAAATATTTATAAATAATTTATAACTTGGAAGTTCAGTGGTAGTACTAAACACTTTATGTATAACTTACAGTATTTAGTAAGTCAATTTTAGGAGCAAATTTAAGGTATTAAATGACAAATAATCCCAATGGATTCATTTCCAAAAACAAAAAATAATCTCCACATCCATGCAAAAATTGAAGTATAAAGCCAGAAAATTGCGAAAAGGATCATCCTTAATAGATCCATGGTCAAAATAATCAAAGTTAAGCGTATTTGATTTGGAAATATCAGTATCTAATACAATTCTATGAATAGAACGATACTAGATGAGACGAACAGAATTTCACAAAATTGAGATTTAGCCTATAAAAGATCTATTTAAAACATTGAAAGATATCAGATATTCAAAGAACCTTGAAAATTGCATATCAAGGTAAGAATATTCCATATAATTTTCCATGTTTCAGACAGACTTATTCACATGGAATGAGTCTATCTGAAAAAAAAATTAAAGAAGTTTGCGGAGTTTGTTTTGTTTAAATTAATTGAATATTTAATATCAGCGTATCAACTAAAAGAATATGAACAGTGACAATGACTAATTTCTATATAGAAGGGCTTAGGGATAGTAGTCGAATTGGAAGGGACTACATAGTAACTGCATTGTTTTTACTTAGATTACTATTTTTATTTGAAGTGACTTTGAGATCATTAATGCAGATTATGGGACTAAATCATACATTGGCGCTGCTAGATATGAAAATCGGAAACTTGAAATCAATACAAGTTGGCTATATTCCTTATGGATTTAATCGCAGAGGATCACATCTGAATCTAGACTTCTGAAAAATATGAAAAGTGAGATCTGAAAATTAATCCTGATTCTCCAGATATAAAATATATTGAAAGTATATGAATATACAGTACCGCAATTTTTTCGTCGCATTATTAGAATCCGTTTATATAAGGATGTACTTTATTTAATTCAAAATACTGAAAACTAATATGATTATTATTATTAGATTCAATTTTGTCCATAGCCAAAATTGCCAAACCATTTTCATCCTAGGTATGAAACTGCCAAAAAAAATAAATTCATACTTTTTTATATCTTTGTATATTTTTTTAAAAAGATCCGCTGAGTAGTTGAGAGAATCAGTGCATTCCTTCTACTAGATTTTACAATAATTTATTTATAATTTCTCATAATCACGAAGAATAGCATTACGATGCGCACAATATATTCCATTTTTTCCCAAGCTTTCGATTATTTGCTAAAAATATTAGGAAAAATTTTAACTTACTATTTGAAAAACTTTGATCAATTTTACATGACAGCTATGAAATAAATTCTGTTTCTAAAATTATTTGCATGGACATTTGATCAAATACAAAATCCCAAATGTTTTTTCACAAAATTTGTTTTTATTTTTTTAATTTCCGTTTTAGATAATCACCATGCTGTTTTAGGATCTGGTAATTTGTGCTGCATAAAAACAATGCATGATATCTCTCTAATTAAGATTGAGATAAAATGGTTATGCTTATTTATAAAGCATATATAATTTTTCCCCCTCTGTTTTAATTTTCTTATTAAAACCTAATCAAAATAGGTAAAAAAAACCAGATTACGCTGTTACTTATAGTTAGAAGTATTTAAAAAAAGAAAGAATACAAAGAAAGACAAATAATATACTTCTATAGTATTAAAGAAAAAGTCATGATATATAAAAGGATATAATTTAATCTTATTAATGCATTCATAATATCAAATATTATCATCATTCTTCAAAATATCGATTCTAAAACGATTTTTAAAATCGTTACAATACTCAATGGCATGATGTGAGATCATAAAACGTTATGTACAAGTAACATCATAAAAATTTTTTGTAAATTTACTTGTACATAACGTTTTATGATCTCACATCGTGCCATCTTATATTGTATGTCACGCATTTTAAATTTCAATATTTATTTAATTTAGTTTTTGTTATGAATTAAAGTACAGTACATCAGTGTGCAAACTTCAAACTGTAGTATGTAATAACCTCCTTCTATGGATGATGGTAGAATTCCTAGGTCTTCAGCCCGCTCGTCTTGACGAGCGGGCTGAAGACCTAAAGAGTTTTTATCTTATTCACATGATTGAATCATATAAAAATGTGATATCATTGATAGCTTGTGGATCATTAAATAATTACTAATAATTAAAAAAAATTAATTAATTGAGTTAATATAATTCAATTTTAGGATTCTTTTTATTAATCTCTCAAAAAAAGTAATAAATAAGAGTGAAAAAGTATTAAAAAATAATACTATGTTACAAATTGTGAAAGCCTCGCAGGCCGCACAAAATGGCTTGGCGAAAAGTAATATTATATTACAAATTGTGAAAGCCTCGCAAGCTGCACAAAGTGGCTTGGTGGGCCGCCTTTTGGACAGCCCTGATCTAGGACACTAATCATGAACTATTCTCTGCCAAGATTAAAATAAAATTCCTATCCTCAACACAAAGAACAATATCAAGGAAACATTATAAACTGCAAAATCTCCAAAAACAATAACATTCATAGACTATATGGACCTTGAAAAAATAAATTTATCAAACTTAAAGCAGATAATATGGAAGATGTGAAATAAATGTGGAATAAAGGTAAGGAAGTCATCTTAAATTCAGCAAAACAAATGTTGAGAATAAAACTGAAGATAAAGATAGATTAGATAACACCAGAAATTTTAGAAAAAAATTATAGAATTTAATGAACAAAGATAATTCTAAAGAAAATAGAACCAAATATAAACAGTTAAAATATTAAACAGATAAAATGTGCAGAAAGATCAAATAGAATTAGCTAGATAAAAAAGCAGTCATCTGCCAAGATGCATTCAATAGAAACAACTCTGAAATTCTCTTCAACACAATTAAAGAACTTATTTGTGAATATCATAATAAACTACTACTTTTGCAAACTTCTCAAAATAACTACTAAAAATACAGAATACATAAATAACATCTGGACTGAACACTACAAAATTGTTTTTTAAAGAAGACAATTAATTTTACCACACAATCATTTCCAATAAACAACAGTTTGGAAATTTTACTTGAAGAAATTGTCAATTCCTTGAAGCAATTATAACCAAATAAGGCCTTGGGATAAATAGGTTACTTGATGAACTCTGGAAATTGGGTGAAGACACAACTCTTAATTATCTTACCAATCTGTTTAATAGAATCTTTGAAAAGTGAAATTTCTAAGGACAGGACCACTGGAAAGACTATCCCTATCTACAAAAAGGGTGATAAAAGAAACAGCCAAAACTGTAGACCTATAAACCTATTAAGCCACATATATAAAATTTTTGTAAAAATCTTACAAAATAACTAAAACATATGATATAATTGATTTTTTAATTTTCTACTATTGGAAAACCAAAGCAATAATCAATAAAGATAACATTCTGACAGATAAAATGCCCATTGAAAAAGGAGTAATACAGGGTTGTCCTATTTCTTCATATCTTTTCAATTATTATAAAAAATAATTCATTAATTTAATTCCTTGCTGTGCATACCCAGCAAGAAAATGGGGGGACACCCTATGAGAGTGTGCCTTTACGGTGGTAACACGGAAATGGTCTGGAATGTGATAACACATCAACAGTTGTTTTAAAAATTATTTCGCGCTAATATATAAATTTCAAAAAGCTTTTTTAGAATTACTATATATTGCAAATTACATTTATTATTGAATACTAATTAAAAAAATTTTTCCATTTTATAATTATTATTTTTTAAATTTTAATATGGGCATGGTGCACTCGCTTAGAACTCCAGTCAATTCCTTCTCGGGAAATTTCACTTCATCTACTAAGCTCAATACTGTCTCTTACTGGCAGGAAAAGTATATTCTGAACCAATATGGATTAAAAGAAAACTAATATTATAGTTGTTATTGTGGGAGGAGATTTGTTCTAACATTAGAATTTTTTCTTAAAAAAACATGAAATATTTTGCATAATAAAACTTAAAACTATTGAAATGTCGAATAAACATATAACTTAAATGAAAAATGATATTGAATATAAATTAAAACATTTTTTATAAGAGAATATACATCAATTTTGCTAAGAAAATTTACAGAATGTTACGAATTTACCAAATAAATGATTTTTCATCAAAATATAGATGGAAATACCTCATTGATGACTTATTTTATTCAGGATGGAAACCACTGTCAAACAGCCATAATAATTTGAGTGGATGCCTAAAAAATCACAAAAAAATAGAATGAAATTTGGTTTAAAAAATCCAACGAATATTCTTTATGTGAGGTTCTGGAGACCCCCAAATGACACTCCCTTGTCTTATAGAAATAATATGAAATTATGTTAAAATTTAAATTAAAAATTAAATGAAAAAAAATTTGTTAAAAAAAATAATAATTAATTAACAAAGATCGATCAAAATAACATTAACAGGGAACTTCGAATAAGTTTGCTAGTTCCTTGTCCATCCGTGGGAAAGTTCCTTCTGTGGATAGATGGAAAGAATAAATAAATACGAGTTCCATGTTCAAACAAGACACAGACGCAGAGAGATAGATTGATGAAAAGAAATTTATAATTTTCCAAGAGAAGTTAGAAAAAAAAGGAAGAAAATGTAAGCCAAAAGATGGGAAAGCAACTCCGTCGGACGTCCCTCCGACGGAGATGATGTAAGCTGACGAATGGCAGCAATGGTGGACTACTACGACGAGACCAATAAGGACAGTGAATATGGTGCACTGTGTGCAATGAACTTGTGAACATTTAGACATTTCGTGGTATACGGATTACTTGAGATGAATTATTGATGTAAGGTCGGCAAACTCTCTCTCAGGTATGTGTAAGGTAGGACATGACGGAACTCACTCTCTCTCTATCAGAAAAATATATCAGTTGTAAAATTAGGTTAAATATACAGTATTTACAACCCACTTCGCTTCAAATTATATCACGCTTTTTTCAATAAATATTGTTATGACTATAATTTAGTTATTTGAGTCAATTTCCGATCCTGGACCTCGGCGTCACGGATCCACACGCCAAGCGCAACGGTCAAATTCGGCCAATTTTGGCATCTCGACATCTTTTAGCAGCGCCTACCTTCCGCAATCCTCACATTTAGATGAATAAATAAATAAATAATAATTGTTTTGATAAAAATGAAGGTATAAACTGTAAAAATTTCAGATTTTTTCGACAAAGTGGTGCCTCGCAATTCGACATTAGAGTTTCGCGGGTTGGCGTATGCTCGTGCATCGAATTGTGGGATGTCATTTGCTACTTATCAGTCTTTTTGGGCTCCTTTGGTGTTTACCCTTGTTGCTTGTGTTAATTTTCAATTCTACATTTTTAAGAAAGTAAAAAATTTGTATAATTTTTTTTTTTGAGTGAAATGTAAGGATGGGTTCAAAGATAACTGACCAGAGAAATAATTCCAAAAAGAAGGATTAAACAAAGAGACGAAGAAAAAATTATAAAGTCAGAAAGGTAGAACAATTAAAATATAACTCGAGTACGGCGTTCCTAGGATAACTCTGGCCACGTTTTGCAACAGAGAGAGAAGATTCTGGATGATAGGGAGTCTGCTGGAAGACTTCATTCCAACATCCAATGCTAATAAATTGTGTGTTGTATATAAAATAGTGTATTTTGTAATTTAATTTGTTATACAATAGCAAAACACACAAAAAATTAAATAGTATAGTGAATCTCTCTCACCTCATCCTTTAGGGAAGTGGGATGGGGGTCGGTAACGAATTAATCTATTTTACATACTCTTATATGGAAAATATTGTCCCGTAATTCGACAGTTTCTCAATTCGACATTACTTCGGCGAGAGATTAGTGTCGAATTGCGAGGCACCAGTATACAATATTCTAAATTATTCTAATTTATTTTATTTAATAAATGAATGTTTTGTCCATCTTATTTTTCATTTATCTATTACATGCAGATTAATTTGTATATATATTTTTAAACATTAAAAAAATTCATTTGTATATTTTTTCCCAAAACTTTTTTCAAATCATTTATTGGGTTTTACAAACCGTGAACCACCATCGTCGCGAAAAAGGCGATACGGACAAAATATCACTTAACCATTATACATTAGAGAAAATTCAGGTTTCTATATAATGAAGTTTCTATATATTGAAATTTTTCTAAGATACCTTAAATTTCGATATATGGAGGTCCAACTGTATATATATGTGTTTTAGATAATATTCTTTTGAAAGTTGTAAAGAAAAAATTTAACGAAAGATTCATATCATATAAGTTTTAATTATGATAATTCCTAGAATAATTTCAATATCTATAATGTACAAGAAATAATAAAATAAGAGAAAAGAATCTTTACAAACATTATAAAGAGGAATATATAATATTCATTTAATATTTCTTGCTATTTACAGTATAGTGGATGTTATTTCTTTATAATAGTACTAATGAGTATACTGTATATTCTGCTAATATGCATTTAGATGGGCAGATCTACTTTTAAAATTTTAAACAATAAGTAATCATTAGTACTACCTAATTATGAACTTTCATTCGTAATCAAAATTTAACTTTATAAATAGTCCTAACAATATCTAATCCAGTCATTTATGATTTGGAATATATGTTAAATAATATTTATCATACTAAAAACTCATTGGCTCATTTACATTCTTGCTAATTCTAATAAATTTAAATGTAATAGATCATTGATTCTCAATCTTTCATATCTTTAATCCCAGTTTCTTGTTAAAATCATTCCATCATTCTATAGCCTAGGCCTCGCAACAATTGAAACAAATTCCCATATTTTTCAATGACGTGGTTAAAGGAATTCTGTTATATTGTATTTATTAGTTTATTCAAAAATGCTCTCAAATAAAGAAAATATGTTTCCATGGGAAAAGTGCTAAATATGTAAAAGTTGGGGGATTAAACGTTTTCAATCGAAAATGTGCCCAACAATTGCTAATGAAAAAAGGGAGGATTAGGACCCTCAAGAAAATGTCCATTGGTTATTGATTTAAGAGGAGGAACTAGAATTGTTCAAAACTAACTTCATTATTCTGCCCTTGAAAAGCTATCTCTAATGCAGCTTAGCTTGTTAAAAGATTTAGCTCTTCCTTATAATCAGGAACCTACCTAGATAGAAACAACCAGTTTAGTGGGTAATTAAGCTGCATTGGGCTAATCAGACAAACATATTTTTTCATCTCTATTTTTCAGAAATACTGTTAATCAGAGGCAGTATAATACCTTATTGCTTCACCTTGAAGGGTCCAGCTTGTTGAACCTCATCTTCAACCTGATTGACCTCACCATGGGTGTTGGCCAGCCTGTGGTGGGCTCTATAATACCCAATTCACACGGTACAAAGTAAGCGGGCTTAATTCTTAAACCGACTTATTTTAAGCCAGCTTTCAACAAACCGGATTTATTAGCCGTTCACACTAGTTACACTAAACAGGTTTACTTATAACCGCCTTAAAACAATTACATCGCACCCACGTGTTCAAACTTCTCATTATAAATTATGTTGTATGAAATTACAGTTAAATTTTAATACAGTTTCTTGTAGTAAACAATTATTTTAATAAATTGAATAAATAATATATAAGGTTTACTTTATTATTATACTTAATTGCAAATCGCTTATATTTCTTCTGATTGGCAACAGTAAATCTAGCAGATATAGGTCACGTGACTTGTCAGACTCGTCGCGTTTTGCTCGAAGTAATCATTAATATTCTCTTTCCAGAGACCAAGAAGTACATGAACTTCTTCCTCAGACCAATTTTCTGTCCGTTTTTTACTTTTGAAAACTATTTTTGTTATTTACACCATCCATTGTAGGTCCATCGATGACATATCCTATCGAGTTACATCGTCCATGTTGAATTAAGTGAAGTAGCGGACCGCGTGGAGAGCTTGTAACGTCACAAACCGACTTAAGCTTCTTCACAGAAGCGAATTAAGCTGAGCTGCTTTTTCGAAACTAAATCGATTCAGTGTTAAATCGGTTCCGTTCACACCATAATTCTTAAACCGGTTTTGCTATTTAAGCCAGCTTAAAGTTTACCGTGTGAATAGGGTATAAGTAGCTTTTACCAGATAAAGAATATCCGATGAAGATATGGCAACAAACAAAACTAATGTAATCTCTCTCTTGTTACTTCATTCCTTTTCACTACATATATTCATCCAATTGTTTTTTGAATAAAGTAAATATCCCAAATAATGACCTTACTCAATTTATGAGCCCCTGTACAATGCAAATTTCCTTTACCATTTACATTCTTTTTTTAGTTAGCATACATGGGTAAGGCGGATGTAGTTGATTTTCGTTCCCCTTTGTTCTCAAACGCAGGGGAACGAAAGTTGAACACAGAGCAGTTGTGACTATCAAAAAGCTCCATTGGTAAATACGAGTTTAACTTGGTATATATTTAATTATTCCTTTTTGACTGCTTGGGTTAAAGCTTACAAGTTAGTTTACTAATTAGCATACAAATACAGTAAGATTAATATTGGCATATAGTTGATATACTCTATTTGTTATCTGTTTTACAATTGTTAGATAAATGCTAATTGGCAGTTTAACATCAATAACAATTTAACCAATAAACATTTATGTAATAATTGTCAAACAGATAAATGGTGGTTAAAGCTAACAGAAACTTCAGCAATACATTATAAAACTGAGCCTTACAGCACAGTAGGGGAGACCGGGGCTGGTTGTCACAATAGTTATTTTACTCACTTAGACACTTTATTGCTGCCATCTGTTGCCATCATCCGAAGCGTTTCCAAGAACTGACAACGTGAGTGTTTGCTTGAGCGCTTCCTGCTAAACGTATAACTGCTGTGATAAAAAAAAAAATGGTTTTGTGTATTGCCAAGTAATTTTTTCAAGTAACTTTATTTTGCTGTGTGAGCTATATAGGTAAGATTATGTTATTTTATATTCTTACAGTATAATGTAGATGTTTTAAGGTTTAAAATCGCACATTCGGTGCATGTTACTCATAACCTCTCCAAGTGCTGTCATTGTATAAATTAGAAATGGCGGCTCGGGGGCAGGTTGTCATTTAGCAACGGGGCTGCTTATCCCTAGGTTAAGTTAAGGTAAGTTAAGTTTTAAATCTTATGTATGTCGCAACTGCGATTCAGAATAAAAGATTACGTGGCAAAGATAAATGCTAATTAGATGTTATAGATTGTGTTTTGCAATAAAATCTTCATCTTTTATGAGCACATTGTTTTTGTGTAAAATATTTAAACTTTTCATACCGTAAGTTATGTCATGCAGGTTCCAGAATTCAATATTTGTAATTTAATGTTATTTCCATGTTTCATGTTTACTTGTGTAAATCACATAAAAAAATTGTTGAAAGTAAATAAAATGAGACAACTAACCCCATTCTCTGTGACAACCAACCCAGAGATCGGGTAGGTTGTCTCATTTGTTATAGGTTTGTAAATGTGTTATAGGGTCATCATATTATGCTTTTATACATTTCAAAAATTGTTGTTTGATAACTAAAACTCTAATCCAGATGCTCATGTAATGAAATAATAAAAATGCTGATCTGGAAAAGCAACAGAATCTTATTTGTGAAAATTGAGACAACCAGCCCCGGTCTCCCCTATTTCTAAAAAAATGTGAGACAGAATATGTATTTATAGGGGGCCGTACCCGGTGACATTTTGCCATTTATTTCGAAATACGTTATATACAAATGAAGGAGCTACAGTATACCACAAGTAATTTTTTCGCCGTAATCGTAAAAATCTCGAGCTGATGAATCAAACGAAAAAAAAATTGGTCGAAATTGGACTATTGGGAGCCGAGTTATTTGGATTTGAAATTTTCTCTAAAGTGTGCTAGATGGAGATCAAAGATATTAGAGTTTAATTTAAAAAGAATTGCTATGGTTAAAATCACAGCACTTGTTTTAAAATTAAAATAAAACATTAAAACGTTAATAGTTGAAAATTTAAAATATTGTTAAATATAGATTTTACAGCTATACTACCTATGAAATGTATCACTGCAATTCATGGCAATATAAATACAAATACAGTTAGGAAATAAGATTGAAAATTGATCTATGGCCCATGATTATTCAAATTTGCTGATTTGCACTAGATGTTTCATCTATGATGATAGAATGTGTAGGAGGCAGCTTTGTTCCCAACTTATGTTTTTTTTTATATTTTTCATTTTTTTAAGATGTACTTAATTAACTATAGATATGACGACCATGCTGGTCATGGTAGCATGAGAATTTTCCTATATGTGACTGAATTTTCTTATTCCTGTAGTGTTTAGTGTTTCACACTAAACACTACAGGAATTGTTCGCACTTATTGCAGTAGCGCATCAAATGCAAGCTGAGATCCATTTAATGTTCCCTGTGGTATTCAGTCAGCATGCGGGTTATCACTAGCACCATTGGCTTGCATATCTTGCTTGGACGGTTTTCAATCATGCCAGCCATCTTTAACGTTCCGTTACGCGTTTAATTCAGTTTAACCACCAGTTACCTGTTTGACAATTATTACATAAATGCTTATTGGTAGTTATTGATGTTAAACTGCCAATTAGCATTTATCTAACAATTGTAAAACAGATACAATTTAAGAACACTACATATGCGCAACACACACAGCTTCACTTCAACATCCGCGTTACAAAACTGAAATGTCAAATCATCAGGTGGCGCGTTTCGAACTGGTTTCATTTGACTACACCATATATATATAGTTGAATACGCGAATACGGAATCCGCGAATCGACTGTACAGTACATATACATAATACAAAATATACGAGTCCGTCACACGTATGTGTAGGGGCTTGAAATTAGTCTTGTCACAGCTGAAAAATTTCTCTCGGAGATTCTGATAGTGTCGCTCGAGTTGATATTTTAATAGATTATACACATGAAAATTACTCAAAAATTATCAGAATCTCTGAGAGAAATTTTTCAGTTGTGACAAGATTAATTTCAGGCCCCTACACTTGAAATTAGTCTTGTCACAGCTGAAAAATTTCTCTCGGAGATTCTGATAGTGTCGCTCGAGTTGATATTTTAATAGATTATACACATGAAAATTACTCAAGCGACACTATCAGAATCTCTGAGAGAAATTTTTCAGTTGTGACAAGATTAATTTCAGGCCCCTACACATACGTGTGACGGACTCGTATATTTTGTATTATGTATATGTATTGTACAGTCGATTCGCGGATTCCGTATTCGCGTATTCAACTATTCTCGAAAATTTATTTGTAACCATAAAATCGATTTTCGCGGAGCTTTCGCGCTTATTCGCGGAGTACCGGTTATCGGCGAAAATACTGTTACCAATGTAAAGTTTTTCTAATAAAGGACATTGAACATTCTGTGCGTTCTGCCGGAAAAGTCTCATTATCTATTCTTGCTCATTTCACAGACCATAGGTAGGCCAAAAGCCTGTTCATATCGTCGGCAGGTCCCACAGAAGAATGTGATCCAATGCTTGAACGCAACCTCAAATTTAGGCGCCTGACTTCCTTACGCTGAGATTTTAACTCTGAGAATAAAGCGACGCAGACATGGCTGACGCAGTTTACAGGGTAAATCAAAAGTAGATGGACAATAAATGATAAGTTTACCATCTATCTACTTTTGGTTCACCCTGTATATAAATCGTTGGTTTAAACATAACTAAAATTTACAGTATCAATTTGTGTGTATTTTTGTTTTTAGAGTAACTGTATTTTTAACAATTTTTTGTAAAAATATGGTGTATTATTGCGATAAAAGTTTCATTTAAAACATTACATCTAATTACGATCAAAATTTATTGAGAAAAATGTTTGTTTTCGGAATATTGTTATCAGGTTTCTTAAAAGTATCGAAATAATGGTATTAATATTTTGGCTATCTTGCTAGTAGAAGAGTATGAAGAAAACGAGAGAAAATTTTTCATACTTTTCTATATTCTTCTTACTTTAATCTTTCAAAGTGATTAATCATTCACTAGGCCTCTCTCTCTCTCTCTCATCAAATGTAAAGTAACATGGCTAAGCAGACATTATTGGATAGTGATGTATAGAAAATGATATTATGTGGAATGAGAAGTTCAGGTTAATTTGAAGGAGCCGTAAGATTTTAAGATTAACTTAAATGGATACCTACATATCACTAAGGAATATATAGAATACATGATGAATATGAGATACGTTCAACAGTCGTAAAAGATAACCTTATATCATATATGCATATAAATTCCAGCAATGAGCGCCATCCAGCACTAGGAAGCTCTCTCCGGTACATCGTAATATGTGAGTAGGGTTTCATTCCAGATGTATCAAAATGGTTAAAATTCAAAATTACTTGTTGATTAAAATAAATTAAACGATATTTCATTTAATAGTATTTATTTATGCTATTCCATGATTTCTGATTTATAAATTTTCATCGTTGTCACAGTCACAAATAATCCCGGATGCAACCAATCTTTATAGGAAAATCTATAAGATAGTATTTTGCAATGTTAGAAAGTAACATGTTCTGAAAATTTTATAACAAAAATAAATATTTTCTAATTCTGTTCAATAACGTTTCCATTAAAAAATATGAAATAATATATTGAAATATTAAGAGTTAAAAATGTTTAACATTTTGAAATATTCGCCAAATTGAAAATTTTAAATGAATACAAATGAAGATATCACAGTTTAATCTAAAATACCTTTATTCCTAATAAAATAATATTACATTATTTACCGAAAATATTATATCTATACAAATACATACAATATATATGGACCTTGGTGTAAACCGTCTGTTTTATGTATTCTGAATTGGGAGGATCTGCTTTAAAATTTATTTATTACTGAATAGAAAATTTTAAATATTAGTTGCCACGTAATTACGTGCCGCGTGTAGTTGCACACAATTTTAAATATTAGTTGCCATTATGTTTTTAAAAAAGATTATTTCGACCCAACTTAAGCTATATAAATAGATAGAGATAGAGAGATTATTAATTTTATTTTTAAGAGTTTTAATAATAAAAATATTTTTATTATTCATCATTAATGTCTGCAAGTTTCTGATAAGATTATTTCTAACGTTAGTGTATGCATTTTCAACATATGTAAACCTCTTTTATTATGTTTGTAATATTGATACAATTTTGATAATTTTAGATTGAAATCAATAGAACTTTAGCTAGTTCTATCGATACACAGTATTTGTAGTCCTTTTAAATCTGATAAAATGAGATATCGTGTTAACAGTTATGAAAACAACTAATCGCATACTTTCCTAACGTGTCTTTTATTTAGTAATGATAAAGTTAAGGAATTAAAAGTCAATGGCGTAATATGGTTTACGGAAAATTCGCCCCCTGCATTTCGCCTCCGACAATTCGCCCCAGCACTTTTCGCCCCCAGCACATTTCGCCCAAATATAGTCAACTCTCGATATCTGGAATTTTTATTGAAATCTCAGCCCC